>APFE031373223.1:311309-355145 GCA_000404065.3 Pinus taeda
AACCAATTCGTTGGCAAGTAAGAATTCTTTTCTTTCTCATTGTTTCATGTTTTCAGCTGAATGTTGACTTGAGGACAAGTCACAATCTTTTGTGAGGGAGGGGAGCATATCAGTATTCTTATTTTTTTTATCTCTCCACTATAATAAGTTGTCTTGTTATTGCCTTTTATCAGAGGGACCTGGTTGTAAATATCATGTAGAGGGACCTGTTTTGTTCACAGAAACTATGCTTCCAGCACCAACAAATATCAGCAGTAAGGGACCTGTTTAGACATATCAAAGGGACCTGTTAGGAGATTGATACTTCAAAAAGAAAAGTCATTTTAATACATCTTCAGCAAACAACAGGATCAGGACTTCATCAATCAAGCAACCCAGCTTAGCAACATCTGCATGCATACAAAGAAGTGCATGATCATCTTCAGCACTGCAGAGGGACCTGTGCATGCCTTAAGGGACCTGTTACACAGCAAAGCAATCAAACAACAGTCAAAGCTAGCTCTACTCAGATGTCAATGCCACAGCAGTCCAATAGTGTAATGTATTCCTTGTTTTTAACACTTAACTTCCTAGATTAATTTTTATGTTATGTTAATAGCTATGACTGTTAGTAATTAGTTCCAAGGCATATTTCCATTCTCTTATTTCCCTAAAATTCTCTCTTGCCCCAATCTACTCCCTACTCTCAAATTCATACACTCCTCACTCTAATACTCCCTACACATTCCATATCCACAACCATTACATTCCTCACTTAAATACCCTCCTAAACATTACATATTCATTTCAAATACCGCCATATTCATTTCCAAAATTCATCCCTTAGAAGAATACCAACATAACATATGGCTATTATTTTTTTAAATTTTTTTTTATTAATAGAATATCCCTTTTGAAAAATCAAAGTTATTATTTTTGAGAAATTCTATTAATAAAATACCTCTTCTGAAAATCAAATAAAGAAAACATATTAAAAAAAAAGGGGTCATTCATTCTCCGACGCAAAGGACAGCCGGCCTATTCATTTGAGTGCATGGCCGAGTGATGATTCACCACCCGACGTACACACACCTCTCGGCGCTCCTATCACAACGTTCATACAAGTGCATATGGTCATCATTCCTCTGTTCAAAATTTAATACATCGAGCTCATTTAAAAAACAGTGGTCGTTTATTTACTCCCGGGATTATACACAGTGGTATCGGGATTATACACAGTGGTATCAGGATTATACACAGTACTGTCTAACTCCAACCACAGGTGCCGGTGCATACCAAATCGATCGAGGACAATGTTCGAACCCCGTCGAGCTCCATATCAAATCGACCCAACAACACAGTGGGCAATAGGTGTGCGATTTTCTCAGGTAACAATTCAACCTCATTGTTAAAATTCATAAGATAGGAAGCCCGACCCTCCGCCAAAATGACTAGTCGGGTCGAACCAAAGACATTTGACAGCTCTCAATACCATGAGGACTGTATTTCAATCCTCAGGGACATACAGTAGTTACCATTCCTAGAAAAATTCAGAGGAAGCAACGAGGAAGTTGCCAAACAGTTTTCATTCACGTTCAATGGGGAGAAGGCCTTGATAGGCACTTTCTCATTTAGAGTCTCAGAGGACACCATTGCTCAAGCAACAGGGGTTAGTCCAGAGGGTGAAAAATACTTTAAAACTAAGCAGTTTAAGGAAAAATCATGGACCCAATTTATGTCCAGGTCACGGGTTTCAGCAGTAAATTGGAAGAAGGGAGTCCCACGCAGTTGGCTCCTTCATCCTTGGGACGAGATGGTTTATATCCTTCAGAAGTTCGTGACCTGTGAAGGCCGCTATAGTATCGTTTACTTGTATCACATAAAACTGCTGCTGCACATCAAGAAACAATGCACTATTAGCTTGCCATACTTTTTGCTACAAAGCCTAACCAAAATGTCTAAAACTGTTCAGAAGCAAAAAGGGAATGAGGATAAGAGTTTATACCACTTCGGGTTAATTAGAATCCTGATCGAAGACGAAATGCAGAGACGAGGAAAGACATGGGAGGAATTCCTCACGGCCAACCAGATTAGAGACGAGGAAGAAAAAGAAAAGTCACCAGAGGACTCAGGGTTTGTAAGAGATGTTGATGAGGATATTCCGGCCTCCTCCAGAGCCAACAAGGTACCTGTGAGCAATGTAAGAACCCGACAGATGAGGAAAGAAGAAGCAAAAAGAGTAGAACAAAACAAGGTGTTCACCACCTACTCAAGAAGGCCGAGGAGGGCAGCAAAAGTCCAGCTACAAGAAGAATCTAATGTGCCTGTACAGATGGACATTCAAAGCAGTGGTTATTCACCACCAGCGCCAGCAGCCGATGTGCATGTTGAGAGCCACTCACCCCCGGGATTTGATATTGAAGTCGAGAGCAATAATAAGCCTGAGAGAGTGTCTCCTGGTAAGAAACAGAGGAAACTAGAGCGGCAAATTGAAAAATTCAAAGAGGAGCTCATGGAAGCCAATATGTTAGAGAAAGTCATTAAAAAGGAAAACCAAATGCTTTGTACACAGAGCAAGGAAATTCAAATGAAAAACGACAAGTTGAAAGAGCAGGTTAGTGAGCTGGAAGCAGAGCAGACCGACATTTGCAAGTGGGCCACCAAGTGGTACAGCCAAAAGAAAACCCTAAAGGAAAAGTACAGAAGGCTGAAACAGGAGCTCCACGACCAAGAAGATTTCCAGGTAAAGAAGAAGAACGTTGACACACTACTCAAGGCAGCAGAGGTACAGACAGGAACTGAGTTCAAAGGCAGCACATCAGGGTTGGCATGAGGACATGCCAAGTCATTAAGTTGGGGAGAGATGTTGGTACCATTCTAAGCCCTTTTTTCCCATTCCAAAACATGACCATTTCCTACCTTTTTCTCATCATCCATTCCTCAAATGCCTTAGAATTTAATTAATTTAATAGTTTATAGTTGTTGACATGCATATTAATTGATTTAGGGGTTTTGTGTTGATAAATTAGGATTTTAGGCCTAAATCACTATAGGAAGTCTTAACAACCTGTAAATGGTTTATTATGTGACATGTGGCATGGCAGCTAGGTAGGAGCGGAAGGCATGGACGAAAAGAGGAATGTCCAAACATGGACAAGCACCTATTCCGCATTAGAAACATTCCTCCTATCTGCACGGTCAACGCTTAGTCAACCCTAGCATGTCGGCACAAAAGGCAGCAACAACATTCAGTTTTTGTCCATTCGGATTTTAAGTTGTTTCCTATTTTGATTTTTGATTTTATGCATAAGACAATTAGGAATATATCCGTGTTTTGATTTACCAAAAGCAGCAACAGCTGCTATGGATAAGCATCCATTTTGCAAGGGATGTAACTATGTAATTAAAAGACAAGGCCGAGACCTGTGATCGTTTACATACTCATACCATCGTTTGATATTACAGTTACGTTTGAACAGAACCTCTGGTTTTCAATCTAATACATTGCATACTTGTTTTGATATCGTGATCGTGGTGTAATTATCGGTGTGCCAGAGACGCGGACGGGCCCTGCGTATGTGGTAGACCGATCATACATTTCGTTTGTGTTTATATTTCATTTATGTTTATATTTTGTTTATATTTGCATTACATTCATATTGTAGTTTTGATTTCATTTACAGTCAATTCAATTGAATGAAACGCATGCGAATTATATATATGATTGGAGATTTGATTGCAGTGATGAATGCGTTAACTCAATGTCTGTACATGTGTTGAATAACCCTCTCTTGGATTATGAATTGTATCCCGTAAAGGATTTGATCTCAGAGTTGTGTATAAAACACTGATATGGATAATGGTTATGAATTTGCCTTTACATGCCTTCTTTAAGTATTCTTGATTGCTGAATGATATTGAACAAGGGTTGCATGTTGATGTCTCTGTAAGGGGACCGAACCTTTCAAGATAGCCATATACAGCATGATAGGAATTGCATTTTAGTTGTTAATAGCACATGATTTAATGCTTAGTTAGTTTAACAATAGACTTAATCTCAGCACTGTAACTTAGGAGTCATAGATTTAGAGTAGATCCTTTATGCTTATATATTTTAGGCACACGCCTCTAAGTAAACGCACCCTGGGTTGACAATTAATTTAGACTGATCTAGCCCCCTAGATAGGACACTACAGATGCCGAGACCAAAGCTGAACCTAACCAAGGAAACCATGAAGGACAAGAAGGGAAAGAAACCTGCTATACCGGTGCACGCATCGCCAAGGAGAAACCCATCAAAACCCACCGCACATGAGAAAGGCAAGGCCATAAACTTAGAACTAGAGGAGGAAGACATTGAAGACATCCCGATGGACGATGAGGATGTGGGAGTTGAAGTCGAGGAGGTTGAAGCCCAGGGTACGGACCTTATTACTCGGTTGACAGAGTATGTCCCTCCACACAAGCCTAAGACCAAGATACCAAAGGACATGAATGAGAGCAAGACTCCCCTGCAAACCTCTCTACACTTGGCACGAGTGTCACTACTAAAACTTGAAGACTTGGACTTGGTGGACCACGAGAAGTTCCCACATTTGGTGACCGAGCAGTTGATGTGTCGCATCATTGATACAAATATGGGAATGACCACATTGGAGCCACGAATGTGCTCAAGGGAGTAGAAAAGACAGGGTTGCTCAACCTGCTCTGGGTGCTGCACTACAGTCGCACACCGGTAACAATTTTGGTCATCAAGCAGCTGCTGTGCTTGGTGCATGATGGGTGTCTATGGCTAGAGGATCCGATATCCATCACAGATAGGTTGATTCACTGGATAATGTGATTGCCATATATAGGAGATAATTCGGCCATGATCTTTGGTAGAAAAGGTGGCGAGCAGGCTCTCGCAGAATCGATGAAAGAAAAATTTAAAATGGTGAAGAAGTCGCGTAGATACACTATATCTAGTATTTGCAACCCTGCTGTGAAGGTAGCCACACAAATCCTCGCAGGGAAGGTGATGAGGAAGTGTCACATTGGTGAGGTGCCGGTGCCTGTCGTCGCACTCGCAACACAGTGCGCTAAAGGAGTCCTGTTCAACTAGTTAGACTACAGTTGCGGAGAGTTCCTGGAAAACTACCAGGAAGCACAAGAGCTCAGCAAGACGTGCCACTACACATGGCTCTTTTTGTCAATTGTTCTGGTAGCGTGGGAGATACCAGAGGATAGTCAGTTCCCATCGGTCATGCTAGACCTCCTAGAAGCAGCGAAGTACACTTCACTGTGGGCGACCAAGGACACACAACGAGTCAGGGACAACAAGATCTTTTGGATCTTGATGGAAATGAACATTCAGATGGCCATCAATCACAAGCCGTGATTGTCACCTACAGTGTACGCCAACCTATAGGGCTACACTAAATTTAAGGTAGACTTCCATTGAGTATCCATCAGGGCACAAAAGGACCCTGCATACAAATGGTACGACTTGCCTTATCTAGCAACGGATGATGCCATTGATGTGGTGCTTAATTAATGAACAATAGAGTGGTGCACTACCACAGACTTGGTAGTGGGTGGAAGCACGTTTGCCGTGTAGAAGAAAAAGGAGGAGACCAAGTTTAAGATGACATAGCTGACCGAAAAGAGGACGAAGGAGGTTGTTGATAAGGCTTAGGTGAAGCACGAGGCCACACAATAGATAGGGAAGCAGACAGGTGGGATAGAGAGAGGCTCTAATAAAGGTGTGAGGTCATCTTCACTTGAGACTGAGGAGGAAACAGATGAATAGCATGACGTAGACCCTCAGGAGACGTCCACCAGCATCAAGCGCCCAAGAGAGCTGCAGAGAGGAGGGCCCAGGAAGAAATAAAAGGAGACCAAGACCTCACTAGACCCCATCACATTAACAGAGGGTGATTTACATGATATCGGTGACATAGTCAGGGATGTCACCATGGAGGCCCTGCAACAATTTGAACAGTAGCAACAGATCATCCTGGGGGCTATCCAGATAGGGTTGCAGGAGTTGCAAACCCACGAGACATAGGCTTGCATGGTGTCTACTAGCTCAGCTATTGGCACTTTAGGGGCTGTCGATATGCTTCACGTGAAGGTCTCCAGTGCAATAATGTTGCCTGATGGAGAACTTACCACAGAGAATGAAGTTGACAGGCCCACAGTCAGCGCTCTAAAAGGAGTAGGGTTGAACTTGGCAGCACTTCTACGCGAAGCACTCCACCTCTTGCAGGATGGAGTAATTGCAGAGTTGAGGGCCTGTGAGCATCGTGCCCTCCAGGTGATCAGTGAATAGCGGATCAATAAGGAGAAGATGGCCCTATAGAGAAATGTTGCCATCACCGCTAAGATTGAGGCGACCAATCAGGGAAAGCACATTTTGCAGGTCGTTAAGGAGGCATGCAGAATGGTCCCAGAGTTGGCCATTTCGAAGGAGGAGCTAGTCAAGATCCACATCTACAAGTTGGCCATAGGGGTGCACAAAACTCGGACTGAGATGGCACAAGTTCAGTTGGAGTTAAACCTACAAATTACAGAGTTGCAATTAAAGGCCCATCCTTTAACCCTGCCAGAAGTGAAGGCACAGTGAGCAACCATTGTCACAGAAGCAGTAGCAGTAGTGGACAGTGTAGTAACATACTACACAGTTGTTTGAGCAGTCATTTGAGGTCCTGACAAGCCCTTTCGAGATCAACCCACGGAGCGCATACCGAAGTCTCACCTGAAGCAGTATGGGGGGATGCTGGAACCAAGTTTCTGCACCCTGAGATGGTCGTGATGTTGTTTTATTCCATCTATTCCTGCCTTCGCGCAAGTCACCTAGTTCTAGGGCTCTATCTTGGTAACCCCTTATTCCTGCCTTCGATACCTCCGTGAAAAAGTATGACTGACCTTCTCGCAACCTTAACCCTTGATCTAGATACTTTCACGTTGCTAAGGCAGCGTATTGCACAGATTTTCCAGTTACCTCATGAATCTTACTTATCCTATTAGATACTCATAGTTAACACTGCATAAACATATATTCTTATATGCGTTCAGTTATCCAACATAATTATACACATTCATGCACCATATAAGCATTATAAAGGAAATTCATACATAAAATGACAGGATGCATCAATTGGAACAAAGACACAGAAATTGCAGAATACTTCTCTTTATTAATATTTTCCAAGTGATTATAAACTGTATCCACCCTATGCACACAGCTATAGGGGTTCACGCACTTAGCTGCAGAATTCCACCCTAGGCCTCTGCGCACTCAGCTGTAGAGCCTCTACCTACACTATGACCTGAAACTTAGACTTTTTACTTCAGATCTATCACTCTCTTATATTGTGTGTCTCTAAAACTACTTAGAGCTTAGCTCTTTTGGTCCACAGACCATGGGTAGTTCTCTTACATCTGACTTTATTTTACAAAACTAAGGGCAGATAACCCTTTATGACATATAACACTTATGCACTTCGCGACCACAAAATGCGAAGTATTTTACAAGTTTCTTACAAAATTTGACCAAAATATGGGCTTTTAGCCCCAAAAATGTCCTTTGGGGGCTCGTTCCCAATAGGTAACAACCCCTGGTTGATTTCCTATGTAAATAAATAAGAATAATAACCAAGGTCATAGGACATGCATTCCAAGCCAAATGTTGGGAAAAAACATAGTGATGGGGATCACTTGTGATTAATAAATGGCTATGGAAATTGGTAAAGGAAAAGTGGCATTAATTGGTATTTTATTTATGAAGATAATGGAAAACAAGAGAAAAGGAAGGTGAAAAGTCATAGGTTTGCATGTGAGGAAAATTGAATAAAAGTTAAGGAAAAATGAAGAAAATAAAGGCCTCAATGATTAAAATGCTTCTAAGGATCAGTTCACAACTTTTTCCAATTTAAGATTTGGCACTCTCATTGTATTCTCTCTCTCACACTACTGCACACTTAGAGAAATATTGGAGCATTGTTGGAGCATGCTTGGAGCACTCTAGTTTCATTGGATTTGGAGAAGGAAGACACAGGAAAGTGGGAAAGCGCAAGGGAACAACATGATCAATAGCTAAAACAAGATTTATTTATAGGTATAGAGTTGCAAGTAGGATTTCCTTGCTATTTTTGGCATGCACGGTATATGCATGTGATTATTTGGTTATGATTTGTCATTGGCATGGAGGATTTCCTAGATTGACAATGGTTTTTCCTAGCCTTTCCATTTCCTGGATAACCATAGTGCTATGGGTTTTTCCACTTGTTGTTTCTTATTTGTGCTCAGGTTCCTTATGGTTGTGGGTTGAGTTACTAGTTCTTCGAGTTGTTGGTTGGAATAAATGCTTTGGAGCCCTAGAACAACTCGGGTATAGTTACTAGTCCAGGATCCTTGGTTGGAAAAACACTATGGAGACTTCGGTGGGTTGATTTACTAGTCTTAGAGCCTTAGCTGGATAAAAAATATAGAGCCTTGGAAGGACGCGGGTTGATTTATTATTTCGTGGATCCGCGACTGGGAAAAACACTTTGGAGCCTTGGACAACTTGGGTAGAGACAATATGGTTGGTGTTAGTGATGTTTGAATCTGAGGTGGAATCATTGGTTGAGGGTTGAGGTGGTTTGGCCTCTAGAATCCTTGGTTTTTCTTTGTGTGTTTATTCCATGAGATCTCACATTCACACTTGGAGTATGGCATGGGGGTGATTCACTGAAAGAGAGATTTGGTTCAGCCCAGTCTATGGTTAGGTGGTATATGGAAGTCCCTGAATTGGTTGGATTTTGAATGTGTTAATAAGAGCTCTTTACTCTTGTATTTTCATGAGTAATTGTACTTGTTATTATGTGGATTTGATGGCTGGTTTATCATGGTCTATATGTTGTTCGTTTACTGGTTATATGTTGGTTATATGATGTATATTGGCTATGGATATTGTTATGTTTTGCTTCTTGATGAATGGTTAACGAATTCATGAGATAATAGATGTTATTGAAACTATTATGAGAGGGTGTTAGACCTTCTTGACGATTCTAAGATAAGTATAAGACCCGTATATTTAAATATGCATTCATGACTTGTAGATTTCATTTCGCCATATGTTTGACGAAATTACTGTCATGGTTAGGCCTAGTTAGTCCAATTCTTTGACTCAAGTTTGGATGTTTAGCTTTGTTATTATGCTATTTATGCATCTAATAAGTCTCACTAAGTTCTGGGTAGTGGTTTGGAGGCTGACCTAGAATTTAGGCTCAGAATATGGGACCACATGCTTTGAACTGGACATTTTAGGTTACAACCACATGGATGAAGGATTGTGCATGTGTTTGGAGGCTTCCAACCACATGGAGGGCTTGTTGTGGGAGTGGTTGAGGACACATGTTAGAGAAAAGGGTGTCTAGCTCATTTTTTTTCCACCTGGGTTGGTTACTCACCCTTTGAGTGATCTGTAGCCCTTGTAGAATGTTAGGAGTTGTTAGTTTGTCTTCCATAGTCAGCCCCACTTCCTTAAGGGAACCTAGGAGGCCGGGTCATGCCATAGTATCTCCTCCCCTCATGTTTACCCTAGAAGGCTAATGAAATTGTGTAAATGTGGGAGGGGTGGTTACAAAATGGTATCTGAGCTCCCATGTACAACACTTGGACTGAATGGGAAGAATGTGTTTGTCATGCATGCATCTTTGGTGTATGTGTTCGTTAGGCATGCATTGTGACTTTTCATTGTTGCAGTCATGCAAATGCTGATGATGTCAATGTTGAGATGATTGATATGTTGATTTAATTATCTATCTATATATATATGTTGTATTAATCTGAATTGATCTTGCAGATGAGATAGCCTCCCCTAAACTTCACTGAGGTATGTTGATTATGTTTATGTTTTGTTTATCTGACATGGTATGTTTGGAGGAAGTAGAGGATTGAGATGAAAAGAAAAATGGTGGGTTACAATTCACATGATTCTCCCTACATATCAAATGAGTAGAATGGTGATGAGTATTCCCCTAACATAAGATACAAATTGAGAAGTTTGAAAGCAAAGATAATAAGTTGTAAGGTAGATAATGACATGATAATTCAATCATAGGAAAGATTTTCTAGGGCATATGAGAAGAAAGTAGAGTTTAATGCAATGATTCTTAAGAGTTTATCAGATTTACGAAGACATGGATTGCTTAGGATCAGTCATGGACATGAGGAAAGGACTAATGGGGCATAAGGCAACAATTCTCAATTAGGTTACATGTTTGATAGGGATGATACAGTCAGACATGGTAGGTTCTTAGATACACATGATAGGAGGGTTAATGAATGTAGGTTCTATTCTAGTTCTGGATCAGAGAGACAACATCATCATCACCATAACCATCCATATAGGAGGAGTGAAAAGCAATACCTTCTAGAGAAATTCAAGAAAGAGAAACCTCCTACATTTGATGGAGAAATGAAGAAGTAACATGATGCAAAATCTTGGTTGCTTGGGATGAATAAGTTCTTCAGATTGCATGAATACTAAGATAATATGAATTCTAGGAAGCCACATTTAGCCTTAAGGGAAAAGTAGACATTTGGTGGGAATATGTGAAGGGTGTCAGAAGCATTGGGGAAGATGAATTTACTTGGAGTGACTTTGAGAGACTTTACAGGAAGAAGTATCTATCTTTGAGATACTACAATGAGAGGGAAAAGGAATTCTATGAGCTAAAGATGGGATATTTGACCGATGAGGAGTACACTAGTAGATTTCTGGAGTTGTTGATATATGTGCCTTACCTTAAGGAGGAGAAGGCCAATATTCAGAGATTCATCAGTGGGTTGCTGGTATCATTCAAATATAGGATTGAGTTTGATGAGCCTAGATCATTGGAGTAAGCCATTGGAAAGTTGAAGAACTGTTATAAGAAATCGAAGTGCAACACTAAGTCTAAGTAGGATTGGAAAGGTAATGATAATAATAAAGAAAAGTGGGTTAAGAAGAGAGGAAAACCAGATGATATAGATGATAAGGAGAATGCAACACCGCATAAGAAGTTAAATGCAATTGACAAAGGACATGGATTTCATTCAGAGGAGTAGAACAAGGGTGATGGAAGGAAGCCTTTACAATGTTGTACTTGTGGCAAGGATCATCACAGGAGAGATTATCCACAACATTATGGCAGCATACCACAAATATATAATGATTAGGGGGCACAAACAGTTGGGGATGTTGGAAAAAGTATTCTCAGATTCTTGCAACTTTGGTTAGTAGGCAACCTGATAATCAAGAATCTATTATTGACATGGAAGGTAAGATTTGTGATCATGTTGTTTATATTTTGATTAACCCTAGATCTAACTATAGTTATATCTGTCCTGACCTGGTTGATAAGTGTGGTTTGAATAAATAAGTGCATGCAGAGTCTTAGTTAGTGCAGTTAGCTACATATACTAAGAAAAGGGTTCATCATTGGGTAAGATCATGTGCATTTGATTTGAATGCTATGTATACATCATGGAATCTCAACGTGCTTCTGTTGGGATCATACAATATGTTGTTGGGTATGGATTAGTTGTATATTGATAGGACTAAGGTGGATTGCTATGATAAGGCTATTGAGTGCTTAGATGATTATAAAGAGAAGATATTCTTGGAGGGTAAAAAGAATCCTACATTAGTGAGGATTGTTACAACTATGCAGGCCAAGCACAGTAGTAGGACATGATGTGTAATGTTTGCAGTTCATATTTCCAGTAAGAAAGTAAAGGATATTGAGGATGTTGAGATCTTGAAGAGGTATCTGGTTTTGTAGCAATTTCAGGTTGTATTCCCAATATAGATTTCAGAGTTACCACCTCACAAGGAAGTGGAATTTTATATTGATTTGGTACAAGGAGAAACACCATAATCAAAGACACCTTAGGTCAAGTGTGTCACCTTCGGGTGCACCAGTATTGTTTCTGAAGAAGAAGGATGGTAATCTCAGGTTGTGTATTGGTTACAGGAAGTTGAAAAAGGTGACAATTAAGAATAGGTACCCTTTTCCACAAAATGATAACTTGTTTGATTAGTTGAAGGGAGATGCAGTTTTCTCGAAAATCGATTTGAGATCAGGATATCATTAGGTCCACATCAAAGGAGAGGATATCTACAAGATTTCTTTCCAAGCAAGGTATGGGAATTATGAGTTTGTAATAGTTCCTTTTGGTTTAACTAATGCTCTAGTTACTTTCATGTGTTTGATGAATAGTTTTTTGTGTCCTTATCTGAACAAGTTTGTGATTTTATTCATTGATGACATGTTGATATATTCTAAGAATGAGGAAGAGCATGCAAAACATTTAGTAGTAGTGTTGAAATTTCTTTAGAGAGAATCAATTGTATGCCAAAATTAGTAAATGCAATTTATTTCAGTCAGAGGTTCATTACTTGGGGTATGTGGTTTCCAAGGAAGGTATAACAGTGGATTCAGAAAAGATCAAAACTATCATGGAATGGGAAAATCCTATAAATGTGGATGAGGTAAGACCATTCATGGTATTAACAGGTTATTACAAGTGGTTCATCATGAACTTCTCGCAAAATTCATATCCTATTACATGTAGCAGAAGGGAAAGAATTTTGAATGGATAGAGGAATGTGTAGCTAGTTTTGAGCAGTTGAAACAATTGCTTACAAATGCTCCAGTATTGAAGATTTCAAATTTAGGTAAAGAATTCATGGTGTGTAGTAATCCTTACAATAGAAGACTTGGTGGAGTCATGATGTAGGAAGGACATGTAGTATGCTATGAGTCAAGGAAATTGAATGAGCACAAGCATAATTATGTGACTCACGATCTTGAGTTGAAGTAATCATTCATGCATTGAATATGTGGAGACACTATCTTCTTGGTAGGAGGTTCATCTTGATGAGTGATCACAGTGTATTTTGATATGTATTTGACCAAACGAATCTAAATTCTTGGCAAGCTAGGTGATTGGCCATGATCAGTTTATTTGACTTCGAGATCGAGTACATTAAGGGTAAAGATAACATGCTTGTAGATGCTCTCAGCAGAAGAGTACATGTAGTCACATAGCAGCTATGAGTTCATATGGTACATATTTACAAGATTGGATCTTACAGGCAGGTCAACGGGATGATAGGTACCATCATCTTAAGCATAGGTTACAAGTGGGTATAAGTGAATAGGATGTAGATTATCATCTCATGGAAGATGGCTTAAGAAGCTTATCTTGTGGGAATTTCATGTTAAGCCATATTTAGCTCACTAGGGATATCAGAAGACATTGCCAGTGTTTAAGAAGTTCTACCATTGGCCGAATTTGAAGAAAGAGGTGGTGGATTGTCTATAGGTAAAAAGAAAGTGTAAGCATCCAAGTGGTTTATTGTAGCCAATTTTGATTCCAAAGTGGAAATGGGAGGTCATTTCCATGGACTTAATTCCGAGTTTTCTGAGGACATCTAGAAAACATGATTATATCATGGTTGTGGTTGAAAGGTTGGCAAAGGTAGCACATTTCATTCTAGTGAAGTCTATGAATTCATCTAGGGAGGTAACACAACTCTTCATCAGGGAGATAATGATATTGCATGGTATTCCTAGGAAGATTGTGTTATAGAAAGATGCCAAGTTCACTTCTAGGATTTGGAAATAGTTATTTGTAGGTTTGGGCATAGAGTGGTCCTTCACTAAAACTTATCATCTGCAGACAGATGGAAAAACAGAGAGGGTCATCAGGATTCCGGAGGACATGTTGAGAATGTATGTTATGCATCAACAACAGAAGTGGGAAGAGTATCTTCCACTAGTGGAGTTTACATATAGAAATGGGTATCATGAACCTTTGAAGCTGAATCTATCTAAGGAACTTCATGGGTGGAGTTGTAATACTCCTATCAATTAGAGTGATCCAGTGAATAGGGTGTTTATTGGACTAGACATGTTGGCAGAAATGGAATAGGAAATGTAGGTTATTAAGAAGAATCTAAAGGTGACATAGGACATGCAAAGGAGTTATGAAGATCAACAAAAGGTGTTTAAGGAGTTTCCGGTTGGGGAATAAGTGTACTTACGCATCAATCCCAAGAAGAGCTCCATGAGGATTGGATCATGTGCCAAGATGACACCTCAGTATTGTGAACCTTCAAGATTCTTGATAGGATTGGACTAGTAGCCTATCGACTTGCACTGCTTCTGACAATGAAAGTCCATCATGTTTTCCATGTGTAATTATTTAAGAAGTATGTGAAAGATGTTGATCATGTGATTGACTGGTCTGTATTATAGGTTGAAATTGAAGGAGAATTCTATTTGGAACCTCAGTTAATTTTGCAACAAAAGATTCTCATGCTCTGGAATCAAGCAATCAAGCAAGTTAAAGTGCAGTGGAAGCACTTTGGGCCCGATGAAGATACATGGGAGAAGACTGGTTAGATGCGGGCTATGTATCATTCTTTATTCACTAGTTGAGAGGATGTGCTCTGATATATGTTTTGATTTTGTGTTATTTTTATGAATATATATGCATATGTATGTAAATACTGCATTGAGCTGTGTTATAAAGTTCCAATAAGCGGTATGGTGTTCATGGTATGATGTAAATGCTGCATCGAGTTGTGTTATAAAGATCCATGGGAAGCATGTGTTTTTTTTTGGTTTATAAGTGTGATCGAACATCGAGGATGATGTTTCCCCAAGGGGGATGGGTTTGTAACAACCCATGGTTGATTTCCTATGAAAATAAATAAAAATAATAACCAAGATCTTGGGACACATATTCCAAGCTGAATGTTGGGAAAAAATAGTGATGGGGATCACTTGTGACTGATAAATGGCTATGGAAACTAAAAAAGGCATTGGAAAAGTGGAATTCCTTAGCATTTTATTTATGAAAATAATGGAAAATAGGAGAAAAGGAAGGTGAAAGGTCACAAGTTTGCATGTGGGTAAAATTGATGGAAAATTAAGGAAAAATGAAGAAAATAGAGGCCTCAATGATAAAGAGGCTTATAAGGATCAATTCACAACTTTTGTCAGTTCAGTCTTTGGAACTCTCATTGTATTCTCTCTCTCACACTCTTGCACACTTAGATAAATCTTGGAGCATTATTGGAGCATGCTTGGAGCACTCTAGTTTTTATTGGATTTGGAGAAGGAAGGAAAAGGAAAGTGGGAAAGCGCAAGGGAACAACGATATTAATTTGCAGGTATCAAGTTACATGTATGATTTCCTTGCTAGTTTTGGCATGCATGGTATATGCATGTGGTTATTTGGTTATGATCTGTCATTGGCATGAAGGATTCTCTAGATTGATAATGGTTTTGCCTAGCCTTGCCATTTCCTGGATAGCCTTGCTCTTGTGGGTTTTCCCACTTGTTGTTTATTGTTGGTGCTCAGGTTGCTTATGGTTGTGGGTTGAATTACTGGTTCCTAGAGCCATTGGTTGGAACAAACACTCTAGAGCCTTGGAATAACTTGGGTTGAGTTACTATTCCTAGAGTCTTGGTTGGAAAAACACTATGGATACCTTGGTGGGTTGAGTTACTAGTTCTAGAGCCTTGGTTGGAAAAATGATCTAGAGCCTTGGAAGGATGTCGGTTGAGTTATTAGTTCTTGGAGCCGTGGTTGGGAAAATCACTCTGGAGCCCTGGACAACTTGGTTAGATGTTGGGCGCAACCCATCTTGGCCTAGTTTTTTCCAAAGACTCCGTGTTTTGTGGAGCGGAGTGGACTGTTCAATAGGGCAGCTTGAATATACCGCGTGGTATAATGGCTTTGGGATAGGGCGAAGCCTATTCTTTTTGTAACAATGTAAAAGACCAATGAGTTTTGGGACCATAAATGCTTGTTTTAGGGAGTCCACAGTATTTGAACTATGGTATTGTAATGGTGTAACCCTTGACATAATAGTATATATAGGGTCAAATAATAAGAAGAAAATCATCAGTTGTGATCTAGATCTGTGTTATGGTTGAACTTTTGTGATCCATTGTTGGAAGAAGAGGTGAGGCTCTACATCTGAGTGTGCAGACGACCTACAACTTAGTACGCATGTCAAGAACTGTTTGTTGTATAAATAATCATTATATTAGCAACAATTCTTGTAGATGTAGCCCCACATTGGGGTGAACCATGGTAATTTTGTGTCTTCGTGTGTATATTTGCTTATTATCTGTTGTAGGGTAGTAGTTTACTACAATTGTACTTTATTTCAGCGCAATGATGATTTATGGCTTTATATGATATGTTTAAGTGGTTAAATGAATGCGACGAAGTAATTTATGAATGTGAGGAATAAGAAAACATAAAAATACCACATCTCCACATCCTTCAAGGTTGCAGAAACCTGGTTCTACATCCTCCCATACTCACTTCGGGTGAGGCTGTGATCTGCTACCAAGTCATTGCCAAAAGGGCCAGTGATTAAGGGTTTTGTTGGTGCACAATATAGATTGAACTAGGGTAGGCCAAATTCATAACCAAAAAATGGTTCCATTTTCGGATTCGAGATCTGTTTGAGGGATATGTGGATGTGGTACCCGTCGAAGAAGGAAATTCAAGATTGGCTAGAATTGAAAGAGGAATAATTTGCAAATCAATAGAACATAAACCCCTATCTGATGTTTGAAGCTTGGTTATAGAAGTATATTTTTACAGATCAATACAATATTTTCTTCGCATCATTTCCTGTTGAGTTTTTATGAGTGGATGTCAAGGTTGACTGAAATAAATAACTGTTTTAAAGGTGGAAAGCCTATGGTGTGGACTCTTGAACTAATACAAAGACTCAAGAGCATTGCCAATAGGATTTCAAGGGCTTTCAATTTTTGGATTGATAGCATCTTGGGAGGATTTATTATTGAGTTCGTAGTGGACTCAAATCTGTGTTGGGTATCAGATCCCCCCATAACATGTTTTTGGGGTTTGAAACCTGAGTTTTGGTCAAATGTAATGTAAAGACCCCACGAAATACAGTTGCGGAGCAGGAGAGTCTAGGGTTGTCTGCCCTAAGATAATGTAATTTAATGTAAAGTGTGTCAATCTACCCATGGTCCACGGACCCTGGGATTGTATAAATAGAGTGAGGCTCTAAGTGTGAAGGGGGTCAAAGTTTTGACAAGTAATAGATAGATGCGAAGGCATGGTTAGAAGATAGAAGTGAATCTGAAGTGTATTGGATCGTAGTGATAGGTAGAGGCTCTGCAGTTGAGTGTGTAGAGGCCTAGTAGAGTCCACAATTGAGTGTGTGGACCCATGCAACTGAGTGTGCAGGGTGAAGTCAAGTCTATATTGAATTGATCTTGGAAGGCATCATTAATAAGATGATTTGGTTTGACATATTGTGCATCTGGTCCCTAGATCTGTATTTGAATGTTATGTGATGTTGATATCTGTTTATTCATATGTGCGCACTTGTATGTATGCTCATGAATGGAAATCTTCTAAGTAGTTAACGAACAACCTGTAATTAAGGAAGACTGGGGTAATTAATACTAATCGCACCACGATTGGATCTGTGCAAAGATCCCGCTAGTGCGTGAAATCTAGTAAGCGCGGAGGTTGAAACGCGTACCTGTCACTCATATCAGACATCCCCAGGGTGCAGAAACCTAGTTCCAACACCCTCCCATACTACTTCGGGTGAGACATTTGTCCGCGCCCGGTAATTAATACTAATCGCACCACGATTGGATCTGTGCGAAGATCCCGCTAGTGCGTGAAATCTAGTAAGCGCGGAGGTTGAAACGCGTACCTGTCACTCATATCAGACATCCCCAGGGTGCAGAAACCTAGTTCCAACACCCTCCCATACTACTTCGGGTGAGACATTTGTCCGCGCCCTGCAGATTGTTGCCGAAAGGGATAGTAGTATCGAGATTTGCTTGGATAACTCACTTCTAAACCTTGGTTAGGCCCCAACAAGCCAACAAATGGTTCTGTTGCTGGGATTGAGATCTGCCTAAGGGATGTCTGATGTCGTGCCATTGGAACCCAACAAAGAAGGAAACTGAAGAGTGGTTGGACAAGAAGATTCACAAGTTCATGACATAGGAAAACATAACTCCGCAGGTATCTGAGAAAAGGTGGCTGAATTGATACATGTATATGGAAATCCACGAGATCTTCTTCACATTTTTTCCTTCTAATTTGTATGAGTGGATCGCAAGGTTAGCTGATAGCCAGGGAAGGTGTAAGCTTGACCAACCGATAGTGTGGACTCCGGAATTAGTGCACAGACTAGAGGCATCAGAAGATAAGATCGTGCGAGCTATGGACCATTGGCTTGACCGAGTAATAGGGGGATTTATCACTGAGTTCACGATAGACACAACCATAAGCTACAGCAAATCAGAATGACGTTTTCTCAACGGAACGAGAGGAAAGTACATTAAATCTCTAAATACCTGGATTAAGATGTTGTTATGTGAAAAGCGGCTTATGCGAATTCATTAATGTTTGGAACGACGTGGAGCAAAAATATCTACAAAGGTAGCAAGGGATTAGGAAATAGTCCCTTAATTTCACCTTCGTGAGAGAGCGAGGAAGAGCTTTCTCGGGTCTCTCCAAGAAGTGTGGTCAGTTTGATAAGGCAGCACATTTCACAGTTACCAACCCCACCCATGCCACCACCCCTTTCACCTCCCTCACCTTCATCTCCACTCACTCCACCTCCACCAACCGTGCAGTTTAGCATGGTGAGCGTGATCAAGCTACCCGTATTCAGAGGAGTAGGGAACGAGGATCCAGAGTAGTTTTGGTTCGTGGTGAGAGTAGTGTGGGAAGCGCAAGGGGTCACGGAAGACAACATTAAGAAGTCTACATTGGTGAGTGCACTGTAGGATCACGCATTAACATGGTATATAAAGCACTCCAATAATCACCCAAATGCAAGAACAATAGAGATCCAGAATGCGCTGAACAGAGAATTTAGCAGGCCAAAATTAGAGACACAGTCAATCATTAGGTTTATAGAGATCGCAATGCTTCCAGGTGAGACCCCCTGGGATCTGGATCAATGACTGAAGAGTACAATCTGTGAGGCTAATATGACACTCACGGATGTGCAACATTGCACTTGGTTTGTGGCATCTCTGACACCGCACTTGAGGACGGCGCTGTCGCAACAAAAACTTTCTGCCCAAGCCAAAGCATTGGAAATGGCGATGAGGTTGCATGAGACACCGATACAATATCTGGGGCTGGGAGTTCAACAAACCCACGTCCAACTACAAAATCTCTTCTTGGAGATGCAGAGCTTGAAGCAAGATAGGGCACCATGGCCCGAGGTGCGTGAGGAAGTATGGTGCATAAAATGCAAGGGCCAGGGCCATGACAAGGATCACTGTCCAGTATTCGCGAACCACTTGGTAGGAGGGGGGCTGATGTCGTTGCGACTAGAGGCATGGGTAGGGCCAAGTGTGACACCTTTATTATGGTGTGTGATATATAAGATAGGAGGAAAGCACACGACGAATAATTTCCATTTGTTGCAGAAGTATACACTGACACCCCAACAACTGTTTTGTAATTTCTATAAGTTGGTGGGCCAAGATTAGTGTACTTGTAGTAGCTATGAGTTAATGATGGAATGAACCCCAGCCTATTGGATGCAGATAGAGACGCGAGCCCTCGACCCAGTAGCAGGGATGGTACATGCTGGATTTCAAGGGCGAGGTTGAGGACAAGGAGGAATGGGACCAGGAAGGGGCTACAGATATTTAATTTGCTACAATTGCGGATGACCCGAGCACTACGCCCACGATTGTACCAACCTGATGAGAGTATACTGTTCATATTGTGCTTAGTTTGATCATGAAATGGTAGATTTCCTAATGCTGATCGCACATATGCGCGAGAAAGGGGTACTCTAGCCTCCTCCGACTCAAAATATTCAAATGATGAGGTCTAATCCCCACGAAGAAGACTCAAA
The DNA here is from genome assembly GCA_000404065.3 of Pinus taeda. Classification (NCBI taxonomy): domain Eukaryota; kingdom Viridiplantae; phylum Streptophyta; class Pinopsida; order Pinales; family Pinaceae; genus Pinus; species Pinus taeda. Next base: position 331,210 of record APFE031373223.1, read on the forward strand.
TGTGAACATAGCGCTCATAAGCAATGTGACCATAGGGGAGGATAAGGGGAAGTAGTCTAAGGAAGATGCATGGATTCGCAAGGCTCCTACAATGGAACCTGATTTTGACTTAGAACACGTAAAGGAGATGTTCATGGAAGCTAAGAAGAGCTCGCAGAGGCCTCCACTCCAAGTAGTAAGGATCAACCAAAGCCAGGGATGGATCCTTTTATGCTTACTACCTTTTTGGAGACATGCATGAAACTGCTGCGCGACAATAAGGCAGTTAGAGGACTACAGGAGTTGATCACTAAGTGCGTAGGGTCAGGGGAACTGCACATAGTCCCGAAATTGGGAAAGCATGCATTGCGCATCAAGAGGGAAATGAGATTGATGGTGTAGATTAGCGAGTATGAAATGGATCAGGTAATCCTAGACCTAGGTTTGGACACGAATGTGTTACTAAAGCAAACATGGGAACGAATGGGTAGGCTTGCGTTACATTGGTCCCCTATTCAATTACGAATGGCAAACCAACAGAAGATTTTTCCCATAAGGAGGTTGCAAGGGGTAACAGTTGATATCGAAGGTGTGAGCACACAGACGGACTTTGAAGTAATAGAGAATGTTGATGACAACAATCCTTATCCCACGTTGCTAGGAATAGACTGGGCCACTAATGTGAATGGAGTCATCAACCTGAAGAAGTAGAAGATGATATTCGAGAAAAAGTCCCTATGCGTAGTAGTTCCACTGGACCCAGCCGAAGGAGCACGCTACACCGAACCTGTGCACGATGATGAGCTGGACTGTATTTAGCAGATAACTATGTGAGACCAGGAGTGGGTGAACCCAACTATAGATGGGAGAATCTCCTAGGACCGCGATAGTGCCTGTACTTTGGATTCAAACGAATAAGTAGAATGCTCGTAGAACCGGCTGCATGAAGTGACAACACTAAATTGCAACATGATGATTAGATCACTGTGTTGCGTGAAAATGGAGGCAAGGGAACTGCCAACCTATGATGGGGAGACAGTGGTGGATGAATTCCTAGACAAATTTGAAAGTGCAGTACCGGAACAACAGCGGTACAGTGAGATGGAAAGGTGGGGAACACATCAGAAGACCATTGGGATTTGGCGCGAATGAAGAAGACGGATGCATTTGTAGTTTGGAAGCCCCCACTGTCGAACAAGAGCTAGGCAGCCAAGATGAAGCAACTTACGTGCCCACCTGTGTCGATGGGTGCAGACGTGTGCTGTGCAAGCACATCCCAGACTAAGTACTGAAAATCAGAACCAGACGTGGTGACAAACACCATAAATATTCCACGATAGAGCATTCAAAAAGCTATGTCGAATCATGAACAAAGTTCACTAAGCGAGATGAACTGATTGGGACCTGTGCATACTAGTGGTTCGATGGGCCTATAGGGCCATAAGGAAAAACTGCAGCATGGAAATGACCCCAACACCGACGAGAAAATATGAAACTAGAAGAGCAGAAAAGAATCCCCCTACAATAGCTCCCGCAGTTGGGGCAGTACGCAACGACCTAGGTAAAGGAATTATGTATTTCCAAGAAGCCATTCGGTGAGGAAAATTGAAACTTTGCAAACTCGAAGAAGATTGGGTACGACTGAGAAAGAAAAGCATGATATTGGATGAATAAATCAACAAATGGGAAACTGAAGTTGTGTAAACATATTGCACTGAGAAACTAAGCACGATGCAACAAGGTATTACAGCCATACTACTGCATTAGAAGAATTTGTGGCCCTGCTACCATGGCTGCGACCACACCTTACTAGACAAGGTAAACAGGGTAGCGCACCATACAAGGAAGAACGCGATGCATTGACCGATGCGAGGGTAATTGAGTGGTGCCCACAAAACGGGCTGGCAGGTAACTTGAAGCCTCACACTAGTGGCGTGACCACCTGACTATCCATAGGAAGCATAGTCTTAGCACTCCAAGGAGTTGGAAGAGAGCACGAGACTATAAAAGAGTCTGTGTGGGAGATGCACGAGACAGAGGTTATGTGTAGAGTTGGGACGTCATAGGGGTTGTGTCAGCGCATAAGGGATTGCACTACTGTGCGGGTAGGCTGGGAAGTGACCGTTGGTGTCACTATTCATGACAAGAGGTCCAATTTAAGGCAAAAAGGAGCAGGCAATGGGAAATTAAGACACAAATTAAGAATGAGATTTGGGACGATCTGCTACCAAGAAGGCATTAATAATGCAGAAGTAGGGCGAAGAGTGGGATTGAAATTCAAAGGATGCTATAAAAACCCCAGGGCTAGCTCCAAGGAAAAACTTTGCTATTTGAGAATTGAGAAAGTACAGAGCATTGAGTGCCACATACTCTTACCATCCTCAAGTGTAGACACAATGTTGGCTGCTAGAACAAGAGTGCGATTCGCCACAGTTACCGCAGAGCCCCGTATGAGCCATGAGAAGTCGGGAGAGGTGGCAGCTGCACCCAAAGTTCCAAAATCACCACGCACGACGCGGTCACAAAATGATAAGCAAATGATGGGGCTAGTCCATGTATCCCCAAGACACCCACGGGTTGGAAAATTGTTAATGGCAAAGAAGGGAAAAGCCATCACCATTGAAACAACAGAGGAGGAGGAAGACTTGCAGGACCTGATCACCCAAATTGAGGCGCAAGATTATGAGGCAGAGGATGTCTCCCAAAAGCATTCTGTGACAAAGTTACCTCCTTACATCCCCTCGTGGAAGGGGAAAGCCAAGGTATCGAAGGACTTGGAGGCCACGAAGAGTGCGCTCCAGACCCCGCTTCTCCCCAATGATATAAGGTTTGAAGGTCCACCATTGGGATGAGTATCGGCTATGAAATTTGAAGATTGGGACCTCACGGATAGCAAGAAATTCCCACAGTTGGTGCGGACAAGTTAATAAAGCATAAATGGTTGCGTGGTGTGGAGAAGGTTGGGTTACTCCATCTGTGTTAGATACCCCACTACCACCGTGCGCCCATCACCATTTTTGTCATTAGGCAGCTACTGTGCCTGGTGCATGATGGGTATCTCTTGTTGGAGGAGCCAATTCCCATCATGGCTGATATAATTTACCGAATTTTGTGATTGCTAGTCAAAGGAAATGACCCTGCAGCAATAGTAGGAAAAAGCAGTGACTTGGTGGTCGCAGAAGCTATCAAGGCCAAGTATAAGCTTGAAAAAAGAAAGAGGGGGTATGAAATATCAAGTATTAAAGACCAAGGGGTGCACATAGCCACCCAGCTGCTGGCCGACAAGCTAATGAGGAAATGCTATGCCGATGAAGTACCAGTGTCCGTGATTGTGCTGGCAGAGCAATGCACAAAGGGGGTCTAGTTCAATTGGGCACAGTTCCTATGTGACGAATTCTTGACGAACTCCAGGGAGGCCCAGGAGCAGGGTAAGACCTTCCACTACACATGGTTTCTCTTATCCATCCTTTTGGTTGTAGGGGAGCTACCGGAGGATAGCTAGTTTCCCAATGTTGAGGGCGACCTACCTGAAGTCGCAAGGTACACCTCGCTTTGGGTAACGAAAGACACGATGAGGATTCATGAGAGTAAGGTGTTTTGGGTGTTCATGGAGGCAAGGATACGAACATGGATCAATCGCAAGCCATGTTTGTCCCCTACTATTCATAACAGCTTGCAAAGTGCAATAGAATTCAAGGCGAATATGCATAAGCTGTATATCCGGGCATGCAAGGATCTATCTTGGACATGGGTGAAGCTCCCATTCATATAATGGATGATGTGATCTTCACATTAATGGATTCATGGCCCTTAGAGTGGCATGCCCTGGACTTGGCAAAAATGGATATGATCGCAGCGCTGCAATGAAAGAAGGACACCAAGCCACGCCTCGCACAGCTGGTCGAGAGGAAGCATGAAGAACAAGAAGCAGCCACACGGCAGAAGGTAGCCGAGGTAGCAGTAACAGCACAGATGGTGGAAACCACAACCATGCCAACCAAAGAGGCCAAGGGAGGCCAGGAGATGTTCTTAGAGTAGCACACCGAGGAAGTGGACAGGGAGGAGGATTGCACGGACCCTAGTACAACGTCAACACAACTCAAGCGGCTATGCGACCCTGAGAAAGCAGTTCCCTGAAAGAAGGGAAAAGTTGTGAAGACGTTCGACGACTCGATCACGCTCACAGAAGGTGATTATTTGGATATCAGCAAAACACTTCATGAGGTCACCCAAGATGTACTCTAGGGGTTACTAATGGAGAAGAACACTGTGTTGGGGGCACTCAGTCTGTAGCTCCAAGGTCTACAGGTACAACACCCCCAAAGAGGCATAATGGCCTTGTATGATGCAGCAGGAACTGCTGAAGCCAAACAGATGCTTTGAGCCCGTATGGGTAACACCTTTGTCTTGCCCAAAGGTGTGCTAGTAGCAGCAAGCGAGGATGACCGGGCTGTGATGAGTAGCATGAAAGGCGTTGGTTTGAACTTGGTTGCCCTACCGCGTGAAATTTTGTACCAGCGGCAAGATGGGGTCATCACAGAGCTTCGTGGCTAGGACAACTGAGCGATCCAGGTCCTGCACAAGCAGAAAATCAACATGGACCAGCTCAGCATCTAGAGGGATGAGTTGGTTATGCAGGCTAATGGATTGGAGCAGGCCATGGAGGATGCATGCAAGAGCGTTCCAGAGTTGGCCATGCCGGCAGAGCTACTAGCAACAGAGCGGGTCCATAGTTTAGCGACTGGAGTCCACAAGGCCCGAGAGGAAACAACAAGGGTTCAGTTGGAGATGAACCTGCAAATTACTGAGCTGTGATTGAAGGCACAACTCTCCACACCCCCAGAAGTCATAGAGCAGCGCGCTCGTGATATCTAGATGGGATTGGAGCTAATTGGCCAGACAACACAGGAGTGCATCGAGCTATTGAAGCAAGCACTAACCATGCTTATGCACCTGTAGGAGGACCCGAATCTGCAGCGCCTAGAGACTGAGTCGTGCAAGCTGTAGTAGGAATACGACAGTGCCTAGGGTACCATGCAGATGGTTTCCTTACTCAATGACTAGCCAGGCTACACTAGACAAGGGCACTGAAGGACCAATTAGATGTCGTGGGCCAAAGCAAAGCCTTGCTCAAGGAACACATCCAACCATGGATCGATGAAGCATTCACAATTACAGCTACCATCGAAGGGAAGTTGGCACAGATGCAAGCACTTTCTATGGTCTAATAGGAAGGTGACCTTGTTCACGAAGGTTTAAAGCTACGGATGAAGTAGATACAATAGACAACCGAACAGTGTGGTGCAGATACCCAAGCTGCGCGCAAGCTCTTGGATGGACTTTACGCCAAGATTGCCACACTTGACTCGGGATGAGTCACGATGATTGTGTTGGGGGCCTGTTGGGTATTGGATCCCCCCATAGCATGTTTTTGGGGCTTGAAGCTTGAGTTTTGGTCAATTGTAATGTAAAGATCTTGTGAAATGCAAGCGCAGAGTGCGAGAGTCTAGGGTTGTCCGCCCTAAGATAATGTAATTTAATGTAAAGTGTGTCAGCCTACCCATGGTCTATGGACCATGGGATTGTATAAATAGAGCGAGGCTATAAGTGTGAAGGGGGTCGAAGTTTTGACAAGTAATAGATATATCCGAAGGCATGGTTAGAAGATAGAAGTGAATCTGAAGTGTATTGGGTCATAGTGATAAGTAGAGGCTCTACAGTTGAGTGCACAAAGGCCTAGTAGAGTTTGCAGCTGAGTGTGTGGACCCTTGCAACTAAGTGCGCAGGGTGAAGTTGAGTCAGTATTGAATTGATCTTGGAAGGCATCATTAATAAAGATAAGTTGGTTTGACATATTGTGCATCTGGTCCCTAGATTTGTATTTGAATGTTGTGTTGATAATATTTGTTTATTTATATGTGTGCGCTTGTATGTATGCTCATGAATGGAAATATTCTAAGTAGTTAATAAGCAACCTCTAATTAAGAAAGACTGGGGTAATTAATACTGATCGCATCGCGACTGGATCTGCGCAAAGATCCCGCTAGTGCGCGAAATTTGGTAAGTGTGGAGGTTGAAATGCGTACCTGTCACTCATATCAGACATCCCCAGGGTGTACAAACCTCGTTCCAGCACCCACCCATACTACTTCGAGTGAGACCTCAGTTCGTGCCCTACGGACTGTTGCCGAAAGGGCCAGTAGTACTAGGATTTGCTTGGCTAACTCACTTCTGAACTTGGGTCAGGCCCCAACAAGCCAACATTGTGTCCTACAATGAAGTAGAATGACAATTCTTTAGAGGACCACGGTGTAAGTATTTAAAGTATTTGAAACTTTGGATTAAGAAGCTTCTATGTGAAAAGGGAGATTTACAGACGTAGTCAAATTGCTAGTTTACTTATGTTTGGAAGAAAAGAGAATAGATCTGAGCTAGAGATCGCAGTAATGTGAAGTGGAAAGAGATATAGAATAGATACCAGAAAGAGAGCTCATGGAAAATACCCAAAGACCTTTCTAGAGACTGAGTATAGTCCTCTTTTGAGTGAATTTGAAAGTGAAAGAGAAGATAACCACCTTGATAAACCCTAGGTAACTTCATAGTATTAGCCTTCCTAGCTTGAGAGTTCACAGAAGCCAGAATCCAGTAATAGCCAAGGTGTTTTTGGCTCTCCCCTTCCCCCTCCCCTTACTCATCCCCCTCCCACTCCAAGAAGAAATATGGTTGATGATATTAAGCTACCTATTTCCAAAGGATATGGATTGGATGATCCAGAACAATTTTTGTTCTTATGCGAAGTTGTATGGACCACGAAGCAGATCAATGATGAAAATATAAAGAAAGCATAGCTCATCATGATGTTTCGAGATAGATAATTGACATGGTATATGAAGTTATGAGATGCACGCAGTCAATAATTTGCATCGACAAAAAAGAACTGGAAGAGAGATGAGGCTAAGTGCACATATATGAGTATATGAGATGGATCAAGTTATCCTAGATCTGGGATCTGGTGCTAATGTACTAATGAAGCATACATGGGATTTAATGGGTAATCCAAAGCTATAATGGTCACTTATTCAGTTAAGGATGGAAAATCAACAAAAGGTCTTCCCCTTAGGAAGAATATTGGGTGTAACAGTGGACATTGAAGGAGTTCGTACTACTACTGATTTTGAAGTAATAGAGATCCATGATGACAGAAACCCCTATCCTGCATTTCTTGGACTTTTTTGGGCATTTGAGAATATGGATATAATTAATATGAATAAGATACATATGATATTTGAAGGGAATAATATGAGAGTAATTGTTCCCTTGGATCCATTAGAAGGGGTAAGATATACATAACTATATCATAAACTATACATAACTAGTTAAAGAAGAATACAACATAGCTGATATAGATAATATCTATCAAATGACAACAAAGGAACAATATTGGGTTAACCCTACTACAGAAGGAAATTTGAATTGGGAGCATGATAGTCCTTGTACCTCAGACTCAGAAGAAGAGTTGGAAAACTAATAGAATAGGCTGCATGAAGTATCCACAAGGCGTTGTGCAAGAATTACCAAATCAGTTTGTTGTATGATATCTGAGGCATCTAATATTCCTTCTTATGAGGGCTTGGGTGATGTAAATACTTTTTTTGATGATTATTAAGAACATGTTCAAGAGAATCAAAGGTTGTTAGCCTTGGATATAGCCTTGAAAGCTACCCCTGCTAGATGGTGGGGTGCACACAGGAAGAATATAGAAGGCTGACAGGAATGTCGAAGATTGATGTGGATAAGGTTTGGACAGATAGATACATAAATAAAGATAAAATATGATGGTGAAACTAATCATAGGAAGCATATCCAACTATGCACTACAACATGGAAGAAGATTCCACAACAAGAATGGGTACATGGATGCATTCATACATTACAGACAATCCCTAATAACTGGTACCTAGAAACATAGCTTCAACATGGTATAGTAAACTGGGCAGACATGGTTGATGGCTTCATATTAAAATTAAAATTTGAGGATGATTTCCCATACATATATTTTGCCCTTCAAAAATTTAAGAAGAGGATATTTGAGAATGAAACCCCATTAACATGGCACCAACCTGATTGGGCTGTGAAGATAGAAAATGCACTATAATGTTATAACCTTACTACAGAAGAAGAAGATCCTCACAACATTAACATAGTAGAATAAGAAGGATACAATGAAGTAATTGGACTTGAGCCAGAAATACTAGATATAATGAAGCCGATGAAGACCAAGAATGTGAACATAGGATTAGAAAGAACTGAAGTTTGCAACAATTGGAGACTTCTATGATGAAGAGGCAGTCAGTAAAGTTACAGAGTTACTTCATGAATACCAAGAACTGTTTCCCACCAAGTTTTAAGAGATGAAGGGTATAATAGGGGATCTAGGAGTCATGAAGATTCCCCTTAAGCCTGATGTGAAGCTAGTCAAACAAAGACCTTATAGGCTAAACCCAAAGTATAAAGAGAAAGTAAAGATAGAGCTTGATAAGATGATAGTAGTAGGAATTATTGAACCAGTAGAAGAATCAGAACGGGTGAGTCCTATGGTGGTGCAATAGAAGAATACTCAAGGTGACATTAGGATCTGTATTGATCTGAGGAAGTTGAATGATGCATGTTTACATGATCCCTTCCCTACCCCCTTCACAAATGAAGTGATAGACAATGTAGGATGTCAGGAATCTAACTTATTTACAAATGGATTTTTAGGTTATCATCAGATTAGGATTTCACCTGAATATATGCATAAGACCACATTTGCTAAAGAATGGGGGCTCATATCAATACATAGTGATGCCTTTTGGATTAAAGAATTCCCCTGCTATATTTTCTAGAGTGGTGGTTGCAACTTATAAGGAATATATCCAAAAAAATTTAGAGGTATATTTTGATGACTGGATAGTATTTGGGTTGCTAAGCAAACACATTGGAAGTTTAAGACTTATGCTTGACACACATACACAATATAAGATCTCTTTGAACTTAAAGAAGTGCATATTTTGTGTACCCTTCGACATATTGTTGGGACATATTGTTTGCAAGAAATAACTAATGGCAGATCCTAATAAGATTACTATCATTTTGAATTTTCCTCCACCTAATACAATAAGACAACTTCGCACTACAATGGAACATACTGGGTATTACAGGAAATTCATCAAGGGGTATGCACAATCATTGTGCCTATGGAGAAATTGTTAAAGAAGGATGTAACTTTTCAGTGGAATAAAAAATGTCAAAAGAGCCTCGACATATTGAAAGAAAAAATGGTAGTTGTGCCTATATTAGTGTTCCTTGATTGGAATAAGGAATTCCATGTCCATGTGGATGCCTCTTGTATAGATTTGGGAGTAGCATTGGCACAACCTGGTGGAGGAGAGATTTATCATCCTATAACTTTTTCAAGTAGAAAGTTATCTAAAGGGAAGGACTGACCATGGTGTATTCTTTGCAAAAGTTTAGACACTATTTGCTGGGATCACACTTTAAAATGTTTACAGATCATTCTGCACTAAAGTATTTGGTTAATAAGTCTATCTTAGGAGGAAATATTTGTAGATGGTTACTGTTATTCTAGGAATATGACTTTGAAATCATTGTTAAACTAGGAAGGTTGAATGCAGGACTTGGTCATCTATCAAGATTGGAAATAGGGGAAGAACCAACAAGCATAGAGGATAATCTCCCTGGTGCATAGTTATTTATAATTAGCATTGCAGATGACCATTTTACAGATATCATTTAGTTTTTGACCACAAGCATGGCTCCTTCAAAGTATACTACACAACAAAAGAAAGAATTACAGGTTAAGGAAATTGAATTTTCATTAATAGCATGACATTTATATAAGATGGGACCAGATGAAATATTTCATAGATATGTTCCTAAACATGAAAGACAAATGATTTTAGCCGAATATCATGGTGGTGTAGCTGGTGGAGACTGTGCAGGAAAAGCTATTACATAGAATATTTTGAGAGCAAGATTGTGGTGCCCTACACTAAATAAAGATGTGAAGGAGTAATGCAAAGCATGTGATATGTGTCAAAGAACAAGAAAACCTTCAAGAAGAGATGAGATTCCATGGTACCACAAGTTACATTACAGGCCTTTGATAAGTGGGCTATTGATTTTGTTGGACCCATCAACCTACCTGGAAAGAGGACTAATGTGAGGTACATAATTACAACAACTGCTTAATTGACAAGATGGGTTGAAGCACAACCAATGAGGGACTACAACGCAGAGACTAATGAAAAGTTTATTTTTGAGTATATATTGTCTAGATTTGGATGTCCAAATATTTTGATGAGTGACCAAGGTTCCCACTTCCTAAATAAAATTATTGAAGCATTGAATGAGGAATTCTAAGTTTATCATGAAAAGAGTACCCCTTATCACCCTCACACCAATGGAATAGTAGAAGAATTCAATAAGATTTTGGAGAATGCACTGACTAAGGTATACAATATGAATAGAGATGTTTGGGACCTTATAATTCCAGCAGTTTTATGGGCTTATAGGACCACATGTAAAAATTTGACAGGTCAGATACCCTTCAGGTTAGTTTATGGGAAAGAAGTTGTGATTCCCATGGAGTACATCATGCCTAGATTAAGGATTGCAACTTTTACAGATATGGCAGACCTTGATATAATGGAGGAAAGAATATCGCAGTTGATTGCTTTGGAAGAAGACATATTTATAGCATGATTCCATTGACAGGTACAAAAAGAAAGAGAAAAGGATTGGAATGACAGACATATTAAGCAGAAGAAGTTCCAGGTAGGAGACCTTGTTCTCCTCTATGACAGTAACTTTATGAAATTTCTAGGAAAATTAAAGATGCATTGGTTAGGACCCTACATTATCAAGCATATTACTGATGGAAGCACAGTTTAATTAGTGAAGTTAAATGGAGAATTTATCCAAGGAAGAGTAAATGGAAACATGTTGTAGTTGTATAGGGAAAACCCTGCCCCTACATCCTCACTCTAAAGAAGAAAGGAGAAAAGTCTTAGTGCCACCTGTAGTTGAAAGTAGGCACTGGACTATAAACTACGCTAGAGAGAGATTCGACATAGGAAGTTACTTTGCTACAGTTTGGATTATGTCGAAGTACATAGGAGAAGTGGCATAAGAATCATTGTTTGCTACAATATGGTTGTGTCAAAGTTCATCAGAAAAACAAAAATATAACCATTGAAAGGGAAAGTTAACGTAAAACAAGCGGAAAGTTGCATTTATGAGGACCGATTGACAATATCTAAGGATAGATATTAAATTAATGAACACAATCTAAACATAATATGGATAAATAATAAGCTAATGATGGGGTTAGATATTCAGAATTGCTATAAAAATCCGCGTCGCTCCTAGATTTGGAAATTTTATGAATTAAGAGTTCGAGTGTTAATAGTGCGAAGAAGTTGCATAAATTTTCACTGTCGTATGTCGTCTGAGCATTCTTGGGAAGAAATTGTTCGTAGTTTTCATGAGAAGGGATTATTTGGAATCATGGAAGTAGTTGCAACAACCGCTGATACACCTGCAACAGCATCATCACAAAAGAAGCAGAGTTCTCCACAGAAGAAACTAACCAAGGAACAAAGAATAAAGAAGAAACAATATAAGAAACCTGTTGAACCTCAACAAGAAGCCAAGCAAGTCAAAGACAGTGAGGAAGAAGTGGAGCACGTAGAGTAGATGGAAACAAATGGGAGCACGAAGCCTTCAATAATGTTGAAACAGACTGCTATGTGTCCATCGTACAAGCCATGTCACACTAACGTCATCTTCCTCGTCAGCTTCTTAGAGATAATTATCTACTGCCATGTGTCCTCGGGAGGAGAGAGAAATTATCCTTGGTGTCCTTGGTCTTGCGATGATTTTGCTTTGTATTTTCCTTGCTCCTCGATACTTCGGTGCTTCTAAGGAAATCAAATTTTTAAGGAGTTACGAAACTTTGATATTCTGATACCACTCTGCTTCGAGGTCTTCTCATTCTGATATCGATTTCCAAAATCTTGAGGCTTCAATATGATCTCTACCTCTCCTTTCAATTTCTTGCTTCAATATTCTATTTCTCGCTCCAACCTGTGATATCCCGAAGTCCCGATATGTTTCATGTCGATCCTTCCGATATGATCGACCACCCCCAAATTTCAGCCCTTCCTTTTGATATCAACCTTTGAATTTTGACCCTACCATTTGATTTTGGCTTTTAAATATCGACCTTCCTTCTCATTCCCCTTTTGTTTTCAGACTTCAGCTCTTCCTTGAGTCATCCAAGAATGCAATGATCCTTCTGTACACCAGGAATGAAATATAGGACCATTTGGCATAAATATAAGATGGCATGACATGTGAATACATATTCAACATCTGTAGTTGAGAGTGCCACTACATACTGGATCTTTCTCATCCAACTAATTGCACCTCCAAGTAGGTTAAAATACATACCCATTTGTAGATCTTATATGATCCAAATTTCTTCACTTAGTCTACATCAACAAAGGCATGTATGTAAAACACTCTGTCCCATTATAGTCTTCCTTGGTATCATAATCCATAACCAAGAATGCCACACAAATATGTGAAGACCCTCCCTACTACTATCCAATGCCCCTTCCCTAGTTTTAACATATACTTTCTCAATAGTCCAACTACATGTGTAAAGTATGGTCTAGTATAAACCATTACATATATCAAATTTCCAATTGCACAGGCATATGGAACATTTGAGACATCCTCTTCCTCTTCCTATTTCTTGGAACATTACTTGACAAATAAATTTACATCGATAGGAATAGGGACCTTTACTACCTTACATTTGTACATATTAAATCTTTGCAAAATTGTTTTGACATATTTCCTTTGATTCAAGAAGAGCTTCATGTTTTCCTATTCTCTTTTAGTTTCCATGCCCAAAATGAAATTTGCAGCACCAAAACCCTTCATGTCAAATTTAGAGGACAATTAAGTTTTCACTTCCTATATGATATCCTTAGCATTTCTGATGTACAACATATTATCCACATAGAACACCAAATAAGTAAGATGACCACTAACCAATTTTAAATATACACAATGATTAACTTTTCTCCTTGTGAAGCAAGGTCCCAATATATAAGTCAAAATTTTGACTACATCCTTGGGAATGATTTAACTTGAGATGTTTAAGAGAGGGTTTCTTATCAGTCCATACTACATGTGGATTCTTGTCATCTAATGCCAATGAAAGTGGTCTATTTACTATGTCACATGTAGTGTCCATTGTCTCTACCTATAATTTGTGTCCTAACCTAGCACCATTGAGCATCCTCCTTGCTTTCTCCGTGAACGCCCCATTCATCCTTTCTTCAACTCCATTCTGCTAAGGTCTGTATGGAGTAGTCTTCTACCTTACTATACCACACTTTTTATAGAATTATTCAAATTCATTCCGAAATAATTCTTTGAATTCATTCTCATGAAATTGTTCAAATTTATTCCCATAGAATTATCCACATTATCTATTCTTAACACCTTAATTTTCTTCTTTGTTTAATTTTCCAAAAGATCCTTAATTAACTATTTGATTTTTTCAAACAATTCACATTTCTTTTTGAGGAAATAAATCCATGCATTCCTCAAGAAGTCATATATAAATGAGAATTACTACATAGATTTACCTAGTGATGGAACCAACATAGGCCCAAACACAACATTGTGCACTAACTGTAATATTCCCTCTCGACTCTCAGAACTAGAGGAGAATCTTAATTTTGATTATGATATAAACAATGTTCATAGAACAAAGATAAATTAAACATACCTTCTACCATGCCATAACCATATAATACTTGAAGGGAATTCTTTTTGCTATGTCCCATTCTTTCATGCCACAACATAGTATTTTCTCCAAAGGCTATAGGAATTTTTCCTTGTTATGCTCCATTCTTAGGAACAATGGAACTATTTCACCCATCATTAGCAATACTTCCTAAAGCTTATACAGATATCCAACATGAACTCCCCTTAACAATACCATTGCTTCTCTAACTATCCTACAAGCATCATTATTAAATGTTGTTTTTTACAAATGCATCTCTCATCTTTCTTGCAAAAATAAAATTTCTAGCCAATAATAGGATGTGTAGAACACCATAAAGTGTTCTAATCCTCCCACCCATGAGCTTCAACTTGAATTTTCTTGGTCCTATGATTTTGGCTGTCAAATCATCTCCTAAGAAAACACCACCATCAACATATCTTTCATACTTGTAGAACCACTCCACATGAGGAGTGATATGAAAGGATTTTCCTGAGTCAACCAACCATGCCTCATGATATACATTTGTACTTGAAGAATCCAAAGACGCAACCCCTCTTTTCTGCATTTCCAGCATACCTTTATGATTGTTTTCTAGAGAGTTAGATATTTTTCTAAATTTGGATATTCCACTTGAGGACTTACTTTTATTTCTATTTTGGGAGTTTTCTCTTATATACAAATCATCTGGGTTCTAACTTTCCATATTTTTTTTGTCTCATGTCCTCCAATAATAAGGATGAGACTATATCATCAAAACATAAAGTAGTTGCATTACCACCTATAGAAACAACCAAACTATTCGTCGAGTATAGTAAATAACACAACAAACTAATACATTTATCTTTATTTAAAATCTTAATATCAAAATATAATAAAGTATTTAAGGCATTTACATGCTTTATCACCTAGCCTCCATCCTTCATCCTCAGGTTATACAATTTTTTTTGTGGGAGTCATTTGTTCTTCAAGGACTTAGATTGATAGAAAGTCCCTAACTAGTTCCACAATGCCTTTGATGTGGCTTCTCCTGAAACATTTAGTAATACGACATATGAGAGACACGATCATATTGTGTTATTTTCCTTTCGATCCAACTTTGTCTAGTATTTTATCGACATCTCTCTTGGTGATGTACTTGTATCTATAGTGATCCACTGATCTTTATCCACCAATAGATCTTTCATTTTGAGCTCCCATAGCTAAAAACTCTACTCATTGAATTTCTCGATCTCTATCTTTGAACTACTCACCATTTCCTTTCACCATAAGAATTGATTTTATAGATCGTCCACTATAACATGGTCTACCACAGGGTTGAGTAAAACCCCTTAGCCACAAAAGTGTCCCCTTGAAGCTAAAAATACTCTAATACCAATTGTTGGCTTTATCCATGTACAATTAATTGATACAAATAGATTCTTAATAAAAAAAAATGAAATGGAAAACATACACCTTATCACAAAGATTTAACCCTAGAAACATAAACCGAGAAAACCATACGTACACACACATACATCCACATATCCTATGACATCCTTAAACCACCAAACCATTTACCTTAGATTAGAATGCAACTTTATTTCCTTAACTAGAATTACAAAACCATGGGCTAAATGACCATGTGCCACAAAACCATTAAAGGAAAAAACCATGTATTGAAAAGATTGCCAAAAATGGACACAAAAAATTGCCCATTTTTTTTAAAGGGTGTTTCCTTCGAAGCCCCACATAGGTGGTATTTGAACCCTTGTGTGAACACCCCAAGTATTGGGGCTTCTGCCCCCTATGACCCACCTTGCGACCCCTCTTCTATGGCCGATGCAATGTATAATGCATGGAGGTAGACATACAAAGAATATAACACATACCCAACATATTATTGGTCATGCACTTCTAAAGTGCATGAGACCTATAAAGCCAAGGTTGAACAAGTTTACCCACACCTCTAACAACTTCAAAAAATATCCACCAAGATTTTTTGGCTTTGGGGATTAGCCCAAGAAAGTGGTACCCAACTCAAATGGGTACTGAACACTATGAGTCAATTGGAGTGATGGCCTAAGTACAACCCCTAGGCTCCATAGAAATAATTAGAATGACTGAAGAAGAATCAAATTATGACTCCATTTCCATTAACAAGGGTTTTAAAGTTCAAGAAAATTAGGAGAGGGACATTTCCAGTTTGTGGCTTAGTATCAGTATAATTACTCCTTTGTTGAAAGATTAATTAGAATGATAAGGTTGCTAAGTATTGGGGCCCAAGGAGAATAAATACTTGATGAAGAAGTTGACAGAAAATTGGAAGAGATGCTCAATGTGAGAGAGTTGTCTTTTAGTTTCTTCACCAACAATATCACCAAGGACACACTCAAGCAACACATTATAGAACCTTCCAAACATCAAACAATTCTAAAATCCTTCATGGTTTTTCATTGAATAACAACGTGCATAACATCTCCCAACACACACTGAAGTACCATATCACCATGGAGTGATGGCCTAAGTACAACCCCTAGGCTCCATAGAAATAATTAGAATGACTGAAGAAGAATCAAATTATGACTCCATTTCCATTAACAAGGGTTTTAAAGTTCAAGAAAATTAGGAGAGGGACATTTCCAGTTTGTGGCTTAGTATCAGTATAATTACTCCTTTGTTGAAAGATTAATTAGAATGATAAGGTTGCTAAGTATTGGGGCCCAAGGAGAATAAATACTTGATGAAGAAGTTGACAGAAAATTGGAAGAGATGCTCAATGTGAGAGAGTTGTCTTTTAGTTTCTTCACCAACAATATCACCAAGGACACACTCAAGCAACACATTATAGAACCTTCCAAACATCAAACAATTCTAAAATCCTTCATGGTTTTTCATTGAATAACAACGTGCATAACATCTCCCAACACACACTGAAGTACCATATCACCATGGAAGGGTTGTCACCAAGCAGGATTAAGAAGACATCATCATATTACCAATTTTTAATAACTTATCTAGATGAAGTCTCAAGTGTCTTAGTTGAGGATACACTTATCTTGTAGTGGTTATTGGTTTCACCTTTAGGAGTTTTGAAAATTATATTTCTTGATTATATATAAAAATATTGTGAATACGAAAGTTGTAATTTCCCAAGGGAAAACAATAATTACCAAGAGGTAGTTACAAATGTGACCTATAAATGCTTTGAAAATCCTAGTGAAAAGGTCATTTTTTTGAACTTTTGGAAAATTCTAGCTAATTTGGAAAGATATGATCTAGGAGGCTTATTTATTTTGGACCTATTGGAAAATAATATTGAGAAACATAACAAGGCCACTGTAAGAATTTGACTTGGCATGTATTATGATTTTGCTTTAAAATAATCCAAAGTAGATACATCTAGTGTGCATTCTGTGTGGTCTGTTACTGTTAGCTAATGGAATCTTCTATGAACTAGATAGTATTTTCTCACATTTTCATTATTTCCTTCTCATTTATTTCTTCAACGAGTACTGATTAGAGTAATGGCTGACTATTCTTTACTTGCTATAATTACTTAGATATCTAGTGCCATGGAATTAACTAACTATTTCCTTGATTCCACAATTGTTATGTTTTTTTTCATATCTTCTTGTCCTCATTTCTTTTTCAATATATTTTCAGCTTAAATTAGTTTGATTTTATGTAAGTAGATAGTTTATAGACTAATTCATATATTTTTTGTGATGATGATCCTTCAAAATCTCATAGCACCCAAAAATAATCATGATTGTTAGGCCAAAATCTAGATGGATTTCTTATTCCAAATGGCATTATGTCGAATTGGGGCCTCATACGAGGGAGAGCCCCTTGTAACTGTTGCTAGGTCATTTATCTCTTTCAATAGGTTGCTAGCAATAATGTTGAGATATTTTTGCATGTGTTTATACCCCTCATTCCTCTCTCTCTAATCAATTCATTAGCACATTAAACATCCTCTCAAACAAGCGTATCATGATTATAACTTCTCTTGGGTATACATGATCTTATTCTTGAACATGTTCCTCTTCCCTATGTGGAGAGCTTGTCAGTGTAGGCTGAAATGGAAGTGGCATACCGCATCCCTTAGTAGTCCTAGCCATACCTCTTCTTTCCATATTACCTGTCATAAGAAGAAATTTCAATTCTAAGTTAGTCAATACCAGCCAAATAGAATAATACAAAAGGTATAACCATAACCTATACCTGGTTCCAATATGTTTATCGTGCTATGATACCATGTGTAACACACATCAAGATGCTCTCCAAATACACCCCTTTTTTTTAAATGTGAATCTCAATAAACATTATAATAGATTATTGGTGTTAAGGTTAAATTATTTATTTTAAGTTCACGAGACTTCTTAGTTTACTTGAATCATTAATAAGTCACACACACACACACACACACACACACACACAAGTTCTCTCTCTCTCTATGCCACACACATCCCATAATTATACCACAGGAATTCCATAAACCTTTAAATATTAATAAGGTGGTACATTGGGGAAATAGAGTTTGTAACAACCCCAGGTTAAATTTTCATGTAATAAAGGATAATAAAGGCAAAATAAGACCAAGGTCATGAGACATGTATTCCAAGATGAATGTTGGGAAAACATCATAGTGGTCATCACTTGTGGTTTAATAATGTCTATGGAAATTGGAAAAGGAAAAGAGGCAATAATTTTCATTTAATTATGAAAATAAAGGAAAAGGGAAGAGGCACAAATTTGCATGCAAGGGAAATTAGAGTAAAACGAAGAAAAAGGGGACATCAATGATAAAAAGGAATAAAAAAAATAGTTCACAACTTTTTGTCAGTTTGAGCTTGGATCAATTGAGAGAGAGAGAGCTTCAAGAGGAGAGAGAAATCAAGCAAAGGACAAACAAAGGAGAGGAAAGGGCAAGAAAAGGAAAATAGGGGAGTGCACAAAGAAGGTTGGATCAATAAATTAGACAAGAGGATTTAGCAAATAATAGGTTTCATGTGTGATTTCCTAGCTAAGGTGTGAATGCATGGTACATGCATTTTTTTATTTGGTTCATTTGTTGTCATTGACATGGGTTTTTCATGGTTTGATAGTGGTTTCAACCTTGTCTTTTCATTTCATAGATAGCCATGGTGTCATGGGATTTGTTCTTGGTTAAGCTTTGGATTGTTGGAAGGTTTTGGAATCAGGTGAGTTGGTCTAAAGAAAATCCCAAGGGTTGGGGTGGATATGGTTTTATTCGGGAATCCCCCAACAGGTGGGTGGAGACATTAAAATTCCTCAACGTATGGTGAAGGAATTCAGAGGCATCCAAGCTTGGTTTGGTTTTGTGATCTTGTGACTAGTTTAGGTGAGATAAAAGTAGCTTGAGGGTGGATGTGGTTTAACCTTTGGATTCCCTATTTGACTATTTTTTGGTTTATCCCATGAGATCCCACATTCATGTTTGGAATATGGCACAGGGGTGATTGGATGAAAGAAATATTTGGTTCAACCCAATCTATGGTCGAGTGGTATGTGGAAGTCCCTGACTTGGTTGGCTTTTACATAAGTTAATATGGGATATTATCCTAATGTATTTAATGAGCACAATTACTTGTTATTATGAGGATTTTATGTCTCATTTGTCATGGTTCGATTATGGTTAGATTCTATTTATATAACTGGTTAAATGATGTGCTCTAGATATGGCTCTTGTTCATAATTTGATCGTTTATTGAATTCTAGTTGATGAATGCATGGGCTAACAAATGTTGTTGCAGCTAGCTTGAGAAAGAATAACACCTTCTTAGTGTTTTTCAGATGAGATTTAGATTTTTATGATCAAATATGCATTAATGACCTGTAGCTTATATGTTCACCATATGTTTGACGAAATGTCTATCATGTACTAGACATGTTTTGGTCAAGATCTTGCTCAAGTTTTGTATGGTTAGCCTTGTTATCATGTTATTTATGATTCTAGAAAGTTACATGAAGTTTTGGGAAGTGGTTTGGAGGCTTACCTCAAAAATGTCATAGATCTCATGATTGCATGTATTGAACTGAGGAATTTGGGCCATAACCGCATGTAGGCAAGCCTATGGGTAAGATTATAGCCTTACAAATAGATGCATGAAGTTTCAAGGGTGTGGTTGGAGATTTTCTCTTGTGAAAAAGAGTTCCAACTCAGGGATTGATCACTTGGGGTGGTTTTTAGGCTCTTGAGTGGTATGTAGTCCTTGAGGGATGACTATAAGTTGTCGGTTAGTCAACCCCACTTCCATAACTAGAACTTAGAGGTCGGGTCATATCATAGTGACATTCATCTCATGTTTTACCTTGGAAAGTTTGTTAAAGTGGGTAAATGTGGGGTGGGGCATTTATAGGGTGGTATCAGATCTTATAGGTTCAAACACTTGGATTGGATGCGATAGATGTGATTTTTATTCATGCATGTCAATCGTATGTGTGCTTAATATGCATGCATTGCAGTGGCTATGGTTTTTAGGTATATAGTCGGTGTTACAGTTTGAGTTATCATGTATGATGTTGAGATGTTTATATGTTGATATGTTGATGTTATTGTGCTAATCTAGACTAATTTGTGCAAACAAGATAGCATCCCCTAAACTTCATTAAGGTATCATTTTGATTATGATTTCTATTTGGTTTATCTAACATGACATTTTTGTAGGAAAGAGAAGGAAAAATATGATAAGTAGAATAGTGGATTACAATTCATGTGACTCTTCTTACGGATCAATTGAGTAACAAGGAGATGAGTATTCTCCCGATCTAGCAAATACATTGAGAAGTCTGAAATCAGAAATCAAAAGTTGAAAGGTAGATAGAAACAAGATGATTGAGACACAAGAAAGGATTTCCAGAGCTTAATAATATCAAGCTAAGGTTGATGTCATGATCCTTTAGAGCCTATCATATTTGTAGAGACAAGGAAAACTACAGATTAGTAAGGGGAATGAGGAAAGGGATAACAGGGCATATGGTAGCAGGTATTGATCATGATATATGTTGGAGAGACATGATACAATAAGAGGTGGAAGACGATTGGATACACTTGACAAGAGAGGTAGTGCTTATGGGTTCTATTCTAGTCCTGGTTCAGAGAGACATCACTATCATCACCGCCATCATCCTTATTGGAGGAGTGAGAAGCATCATTTCTTACAGGAGTTCAAGAAATAAAATCCTCCTACATTTGATGGAGAGATGAAGAAATAAAAAGATGTAGAAGCATGTCTGCTTAGGATGAAGAAGTTCTTCATATTGCATGATTATTCTGAAAATATGAAAGTCAAGATAATGATCTTTAGTCTCAAAGGAAAAGAAAATATCTTGAGGGAAGATGTGAAATGATGTTAGAGGCATCATGGTAGAAGAGAAATACATTTTAGGAAGACACACTTGTCTGTGAGATATTATGATGGAAAGGCCAAGGAATTCTATGAGTTAAAGATGGGTTCCATGACAGGTGAAGAGTACACGACCAAATTTCTAGAGCTGTTGAGGTATGTGCCTTATCTCAGGGATGAAAAGACAAAGGTCTAACAGTTCATTAGTGGAATATCATTAGAATTCAAAGATCAGCTTGAGTATGATGAGCCTTGGTCATTGGAGGAAGTCATCGAGAAGCTTAAACATTGTTATAAACAATCAAAGCACAAGTTTCAGCCTAAGCATGATTGGAAAGGGAATGAGAAGGCCAAAGGAAAATGGCCTCAGAAATGAGGAAGACCTCATGATGCAGGTGAGAAAGAAAATGTTGATCCTTACAAGAAGTTTAATGCAGTTTAGAAGGGACATGGAACTGTAGAAGAATAAATGTAGTGGCAGAGAATCGTTCTGAGGTTGTATTTGTGGAAAATACCATTGCAAGAAGGATTGTCCATTATACCAGGGTGGCAGGCCACATATCTACAATGCTTAGGAGGCAAAAACAATTGGGAATGTTGGCTATAGCATTCCTCGGATCTTTGAAACACTTGATAACATGCAGACAGCTCATCAGGCATCCATTATTGAGATTGAAAGTTTATGATCGTGTTGTTTCCATTTTGATTGATCTTGGATATAATTATATTTATGTTAGTCATGACTTGGTGGATAAGTGTGGCTTGAATAAAGAAGTGGATGCAAAGTCTTGGTTGGTGCAGTTGGCTACAAGGACAAAGAAAAGAGTTCATCATTGGGTGATAGCTTGTGCATTTGATCTGAATGTTATGTCTACATCAACACATCTAAATGTGTTTCCTTTGGGATCATATAGTATTATTTTGGGCATGGATTGGTTGTTTACTCACAAGACCAATAGTATACTGCTATGAAAAGGATATTAAGTTCTTGGATGATGATGGGGAAAATATAATCTTGCAGGGAAAAAATAATCCTACATTAGTGAGAATGGTTACAACCATGCAAGCTAAGCACAATTGTAGGAAGGGGTGTGTACTATTTGAAATGCATGTTTCTAATGAAAAGGAAAATATGTTTAGGATGAGGAAGTATTGAAGAGGTATTGTGTTTTGCAATAGTTTCAAGATGTGTTTCCTGTAGATATTTTAGGATTACCACCTTATAGGCAAGTGGATTTATCTATTGAGTCGGTACCAGGAGTAGCACCAACATCAAAGGAACCTTACAACATGAGTACTCTAGAGTTGGTGGAATTGAAGTTGCAACTTAACGAAATGCTTGTGAAGGGATACATAAGGCCAAGTGTCTCACCTTGGGGTGAACCCATGTTGTTTTTGAAGAAGAAGGATGGTACTATTAGGTTGTGCATTGGTTACAGGTAGTTGAACAAAGTGACCATCAAGAACATGTATCCATTGCTTGAGATTGATGAGTTATTTGATCGGTTGAAGGGAGCAACAATATTCTTAGAGATTGATATGAGATCGAGATATCATCAAGTACACATCAAAGAAGAAGATATCCTCAAGACCACATTCTTCACGAGGTATGGACATTATGAGTTTGTGGTGGTTCATTTTGGTCTTACTGATTATCTAGTCACTTTCATGTGTTTGATGAACAATGTGTTGCATCCTTATTTGGACAAGTTTGTGATAGTGTTCATTGATGATATGTTGATATAATACAAGAATGAGGAGGAACATGTAGAGTACTTGGAAACAATGTTGAGATTGCTGAGAGAGAATCAGTTGTATGCCAAGCTTAACAAGTGCAATTTCTTTCAGTCTTAGGTTCACTACTTGGGACATGTTTCTTCCAAAGAAGGGATAGTAGTGGACCTAGAAAATATTAAAGTTATCTTGGAGTGGCCAAATCCTAGGAATGTGGATGAGGTCAGATCATTGATGGGACTAATAGGTTATTACAAGAG
The DNA here is from genome assembly GCA_000404065.3 of Pinus taeda. Classification (NCBI taxonomy): domain Eukaryota; kingdom Viridiplantae; phylum Streptophyta; class Pinopsida; order Pinales; family Pinaceae; genus Pinus; species Pinus taeda. The sequence continues at coordinate 354,399 of APFE031373223.1, forward strand.
GTTCATCAGGAACTCCTCAAGGATTTCCTTTCCTTTCACATCCTTGCAGTGGAAAGGAATGAAGTTTGAATGGATCGAGGAGTGTGTAGCTAGCTTTGAGGAGTTGAAGCATTTTCTTATAGATGATCCAGTTTTGAATATTGCAAATCTTGATAAGGAGTTTGTAGTCTATACAAATGCTCGAAAGAAAGGATTTGGTGCAATCATGATGCAGGAAGGACAGGTGGTATGCTATGAGTCAAGGAAGTTGAATGAGAAAAAGTAGAACTATGTGACTCATGATCTTGAGTTGGAGGTTATTATTCATGCCTTAAAGATGTGGAGAAATTATCTTCTTGGCAGGAGGATTGTTCTAATGAGTGATCATAGTGGACTGAGGTACTTATTTGACCAACCTAATATGAATGATAGGAAAGATAGATGGTTGGATACCCTTAGTGAGTTTGATTTTGAGATTGGATACATCAAAGAATAGGAGAACAAGGTTGTAGATGCTCTCAACAGGAGAGTGCAGGTAAATCATATTTTAGTTGTGAGCTCCTATGGACAAATTTACAGGAGAAAATCTTGTAGGTGGGACAACATGATGAGAGGTGGCAGCAGTTAAAGAAAAGATTATAGCAGTAGGGTGAAGGTGATATAAATGAGGAGTATCACCTCATGATTGGTCAGATTTAGGGACAATATTTATGTGTCGGATAACTGTGAGCTCAAGAATCTTATCTTGAGGGAGTTTCATGTTAATTC
>APFE031373225.1:14881-144358 GCA_000404065.3 Pinus taeda
AACTGCTTGATGAAGAGGAATACTATAATAATATAAATAAAGAGAAGATCCTATTCTAAAGTAGTAAAAATCATTCACAAGTAGTTATCATTAGAAGATAAATAACCTAATTGCTATGCCCTAGATTTCTCAACATCTCGTTGGAATACTTGCCTTGAGAGATAAACAATTCCCCATGATCTTGTCATACTTCCAATCCAAGGAACTAGTCCATGAGACCCATGTCCTTCATCTCAAACTCTCTTGCAAGGTCATCCTTGCAAGATTTGATCAACCGCTCATCACCAGTTAATACCAAGTCATCAAGATATAAAACAATAATAAACAATTTACATTCTACCAAAATATGATAGAGTTTTGCATCCGCTTCACTTTTGGTGAAGCCCAAATCAACGGGATAACTATCGATCCTGGTGTACCAAGCATGCGGTGGTTGCTTTAGACCATACAACGCTCGCTTGAGTCTACACATATGAGACTCTCGATCAAAAGTATTGAATAATTACTATCACTCGATATACAACTCCTTCTTAATAAATCCATTGAGGATGGAGTTTTGACATCCATCTAGTTGATCTTCCACCCCATATGTGCAGCCAAAGCAAGGATTGATTTGATGGATGAGTACCTTGCTATAGGAGCAAAGGTCTCCTCATAGTCAATCCCCTCAACATGAGAGTACCCGTTGGCCACAAATTTGGGCTTGTACTTTTCTATGCTTCCATCTACTACCTGCTTCACCTAGAAGATCCATCTTAAACCCACAACTGATTTATTTGTTGGTCTTAGGATCACTTCCCAAAAACTTTTCTTCATAATGGATTCGTACTCCTCCACCATTGAATCAATCCATATAGGCTACTTTATTGCTTCCTCAAAAGAGGACAGCTCATTCTCTACTAGCTTAGTCATTAGAGCCATGTTGCTAGTGTACTTATCTAGTGAACTTCTTTGACTATGTTGATTAGAAGGAGCACCCACATTCTCCTTGGCATCATGCACAAGTCTCTAAACTTCTTTGGTTCTATTCCTACATTCTCTAGATGGTTCTACTTGAGTGATTGTCTCCACTCTCTTCTCCTCAACTTGTGGCTGCTTCACAACATCCTAAGACTCCTCCTTTGGAGGTAAAAACTCCTACTCCAGTGGGATTTGAATCTCCCTCTCAAGAGATAACCACGTGGCTTTGTCTTCATCAAATTTGACATCTTGTCACACAATTGTCGTTATGAGGGATTGAAAATACACATGGTAGTTGTGGGGATTTTTTGTGTAACCCACAAATACCCCCAACTCTGTTGTCGACTCTAGCTTCTTCCTTGACTTTTGGAGACATGGCAATAGGCAGAGGCTCCAAAAATCCTAAAGTGAGACACATCTAACTTCCTCCCTGAGAAATCCACCTTTGGTGTGATCATGTCAAGAATCCTATGAAGTCTCTTGTTCTAAAAATAGATCATTGTGTTGCATGCTTCTACCCACAAGTACATAGGTAGGCTTTGGTCATGAAACATCAACCATACCGCTCCCAAAATGCTTTGTATCTTCCTCTCAGCCACCCCATTCTGCTATGGGTGGGATGTTGTCAACTCTCATCCAATGCCTTCTTTTGCACATAAATTTTTGAACTTATTCAACACGTACTCACCTCCATTGTTGCGCCTAAGAGCCTTCACCTTCTTGCCCATTTCTTTCTCCGCCAGTGCCTTGAACTCTAAGAATTTGGAGAAAGTATCATCCTTTTTCTACATAAAGAAGATCCAACACATATGTGAAAAGTCATCAATTAAGATGAAAAAATACTTGTGCTTGGTAGTGGAGGTTTTTGAGAAAGGTTCTCAAACATCATAGTGGATCCTTTCAAGGATTTCATGTTATCTGCTATCCCGATCATGGAAAGTGGTCTTTGTGTACTTCCCCAAGGTACACCCTTTGCATGTGTCTGGCTGATCTACTGCTCCTTTGGGGAGGCCTGTGGTAATTTTCTTCATGATCTTCAAAGCACCATGATGAAAATGGCCAATTCTTCTATCCCAAAGTTCACCGACATCGCGACTCTACACCTTGTCCACCTTTGTGCTCAATGCAACACAATCCTCCACATCTATCTTGTAGAGGTTTTTCACATGAACCTTGGTCCGCTTCACCTTTCCCGTGGCTATGTGTCTCAAGAATGCCTTTCATTTGTTGAAAATCACATCATAACCATGGTCTTCTAAAACTACAATGAAAACAAGATTCTTCTTTAGACCCAAAACAAACTTCACATCCTTGAGCTTGAGAGGGGAGCTTGATTCCCTTTGAAAGGTGACTATACGAATCCCAATTATGATGTACCTTCCATCATCTCCCATATCAATGTGAATTTGGAGATCCTTCTCCTCCAAATCGCTGAAAAAATATCTATTCTCCATCATATGGAATCAGGCACCGTTGTCAAGGTACCACACGCTTCCCATCACTGTGTTGGTCATGCATGCAGTGAGAGTAAAATCAAGCTCGAACTATGAATCTAAAGTTGCTCTGCTTGAGTTCTTCTTGCTTGTATTCTTGTGTGGACACTTCATGGCATAGTTCCCGAATTCATGACAGTGAAAGCACTTGATTCTGGACAAGTCTTTCTTCTTGCCCCTTGACTAGATTCTACTTTGGATTGGGATTTCTTCCATTTCCCTTTATTTTCATTTCCATTCAAGGCATAATTCTCCTCATTCTTGCCCTTGGATGAAGTCTCGTCTCTAATATTTCACCTTATTTCCTCCTATACTAGGTCAGATCATTATCACTCCCAACTTGGTAGTTTCTCCCTACCATTTACCGAATCTTGATAGCTATGCCAACTCTTGAGAAGTCCCAAAAGGGCTAGAGATACCAATTCTTCTTTAGGGAGATTAACATCGACCCATCCAAGTTCATCATGACAATGTGTAAACCTATTAAGATACTACAAAATTGTGTCATTATTCTGCAACTTGATACTTCGAAGCTTGTCCTTGAGTGCCAACATCCTGTGGTCACTATTATTTTCAAACAATTCAGCTAGTGCTTTCCACAGCATGAAAATAGTCTATTTTCTGTGGAGATGCGAGACAATATGATCCTGTAATCCCTCCAATATGATTGTCATCACCTTGGCCACATATTTCTTCCATTGAGAAAGATTCTGAGAATAAAATGCTTGGGGTTTTTCTACTTTTGTCTTAATGTATTCTAGTAGCTCATTGTCATCAAATATTGCCTCCATGTGGTCCTTCCATTCAACAAAGTTTGAGGTGCCTTCCAAGGCATAGTTGAGCCTGATTTCATTGAAAGCCATCTTCTCAATCTTGAAGCAAACCTGCAACATTGATCTTCAAATTTGAAACCTTCTACAATGATAACTTCGAAATATTTGTTCTACAGTGATTCCAACTCTTATACCATGCAAAATTTTAATGTGTAGATTCAAAACTGCTCATGAAATTTACTAAATCATAACAATTGAAGCTACTCTATTGATATGCAGAATTTAATTCAAAATCTAGAACATAAATCATAGACATGCAAAAGGAATCATCACACATTCAAAGATATTTATCTAGGGGGAAGAAACTACTTAAAACCCCTTACTATCTATATTGTACTAATTAGAGAATAAATATGAAATACATATGCTTAATCAAGCCTGAGCACACCCTGTAAGTGTATAGTCTATCCCTCTGCCTAACTGACTGAATTTGGCCAACACTTAGAAAATTATCAAGCCCTCCAAGCTACTATTTCCTTGTGGTGTTCCCATGAGAAATTTGCTCCTACTATTTGGGAATTTCCCACTATGTAATTGCACAATTGCCTTAGGTCCTTCCTCTAACTGCATGCACCACTCGTATGCATTTGAATATGCTACAACTTATATTACATTGGCTTAGAATATCCATCTCAACTGGGTAACTTGAATTCTCTACATGAAAAAATTATTTTGGGCTAATTAATCAGTTAACTAGTTGATCACTGAGTGTGGTTGAAGTTCCACTTCCACAACTTGACCTCCACTAGTTCTTTTGATAGTTAAAATGAGTTAAACTAACAATAACTCAAATTAACTAAGATAGATTTCTACAAATCAATAATTAGACATAATAAACTAAACTTAATATTCCCCAACTCGAATTAACTAGGAATTATTTCTCTTGTTTTATTTTGAGTGACAAGTTCCATGTCACCTCAGTTAACTATCTTCAAGATTTCTGCTGAAATAGAAATTTGAATTTTCTCTAGTTTGACCAAGGCAAAGTCAAGTTGAGATTTGCTTGCTACATTTTCAACAAGGGAAGGCCAAATTATCCATTAGGGAAGTCAAATTTTGCAGTGTGAGTTGCCCAGTTTTCCAATGCGAGTTGCCAAAAGAGGGATTGATTCAGTAACTAATGCCCAAATCAAGTCTTGGTAGGCCTAGAAAATTTATTACAGAGGTAGAAACAAGCATAATGACTTGGAAGGAGGTGTTTCCGAGGCAATGAAAAACTCACATAGGTTGTAGTGCGCATTTATGCCTAGTGGTGCGAGTGCCAAGGAGAGTGCGAGTAGCTAAAGAGAGGACATATTTATTTGCTGAGAGGGAGAAGGGTTCTCCCAGTATTTTCTAGTGAGTAAAATTTTTGGAGCTGAGTAGGAAGACCAATAATTTTAATTATCCATATTTGTTGCATAATAAAATAAGCCCTCATCTACTACATCAGTTTTCCCTTCGAGGTTTTTCAGGGGAATTTTAATCCAAAATAATTGTGTTAATTTTTTTTGTGTGTGCAACTATTTCTCAATTCCTTATTTTACTCCCACAACGTATTTTATTTGTGTAGAATGCATCAACTGTTAATTCATTATTTGTTGTAAACAAATAAAATTCTAATAAGTTATAAGAATAAACTCCAATTGGTGCATTCAAGCAAATTTATGGTATTAGAGCATTATTGATGAGATCCCAGGCTCAGAGGTGAAATATCAAGAGATCATGAAGTTTCAGAGGCATATCTAAAGCACAGGATTTAGATCTGCGTAGGTCAAGCTTGGGTGCGAATTACAGAGGTAAGAAATTTGATTTCCTGATCTAGTTCATAGGAAGAGTGTGAATTGCCTCAAAAGCAGAGTTTGTAGGCAATGTGCTTACCGTGAAGCAGTTCCAATAATCAGATTAGTTGATTCACATAGTAGATCTAGGCCCAAAAGATTTATAGAAAGGGTTGCAATTGCAAATTTGTGCAAGGTAGGAAGTGAAAAAGACACAAAGGATATTTCCAAATTTTCTCAGAGGGTTTCCAGTTTCCAGTTTTTAGGAGAAGATCTGTGATTTACAACAAAATTAGGTCAAGTTAGAATTTCTAGTCTAGTCAATGCATACTTCAGAACCAACAGTACATGTACCAAATTTCATAGAATGGATTATGGAAAGTAGAGCAAGTTACCTAATAGGAGCAACAGGGAATGAAAATTTCGGGAAGACATTGGAGGTGAGTGAAGGAATAGATCTGAGTATTCCAAAGGGAGTTTGAGTAGAAAAAGAAGGCCGAGTAGGGAGGGGAAGGATATTTCCAACACTTGTCTCTAGTTTATTTGAATTTCACAGATATGGCCACAACATGACTGGAGGATAAAGATATACATGACAAAGCTTCTAACTTTGGCATCTAGAAGGCCCAAATGCAATTCCTATTAGATGAACATGGTCTAAAGTAGTTCATGAGAAATGTAATGGTAGAGAGAACATATCCAAAACAATTGAAAACCTTCAAGAAAGAGATTGACAAAGCTAAGATAATGGTCGTGGATGGTGTTCGAGATCATGTCGTCTCGCATATTGCAGATATAAAAATAGAAAAAGACATGTGGGATGTTGTCGTAAATTTGTATGAGAATCCATCAGAAAATCAAAAAATAATTATCAAGGAGAAGTTTAGGACCCCCAGGATGTGAACGGTGAAGGCATTACTTCTTATCCCATTAGACTTCATAATTTCCAAGTTGAACTTGTAGTTGTTGGAGAGAAATCGTATAATGATGAGCTGGTGAGTACAAATCTAAATGAGTTTTCCAAGGAGTGGCATACATTCATCCAAGTTATTTATAGGTGAGACACACTTCCAAGGTGGGATTACATATGGATTTAATTCACTTAGGAGGAGCTAAGACTCATCCTCACAAAAGGTACTATCAACAACAACAAAGGATTGAAGATTGACAAGGAGGAAGTGGAAAACATAGCCTTTGCAACTAAAGGGAAGGCGAAGAAGGGTCCCAGTCAGGGAAAAAACTCAAAAGGAGGTAAGAAGAAGAAAAATACATGTTGAAGGTCAAATGCTTCATATGTGGTGAGTTTGGTCACTACTTCACCGAGTGTCCCAAAAGAAAGAAGGTAAGGAAGGGGTAGCAACAGAAAAAAACTTCAACAAAGATAGCTAAGTTGACCTCTAGATTGGAGGAATTCACATTTCTAACACGATACCTCCAAATGGAGGAGGATAATGATGCTTCAGAGACCAATATGGGTAGGGTCCATGGATGAGCAACATGAATTGTATATAAGATCCAATAAATATTCACATTGATCAATTCCTTTGCTACAAGAGCCCATAGTACAAAGTAGTAGGAGCTCAAGATGTTAGCAAGGCACAGTTAGATCTTGAGGGACAATGTAGAGCTAGTTGCAATAAGAAGTGTGAGTGATAGTAGCAGAGCTAGTTGGGAAGTAGATAATGCAGAGCCAGTTGTAGTTAGAGGACTTAAGGGACAGTTGTAGAGGCAATTGCAATGGCATAGTATATTAGTAGAGATTGATTTTCTAGTTTCAGTTGTAGGAAATTCGTATGTTAGTTGGAGGTAGTGTGAATTGCCTATTTGAAGGTTGCAGGTGTAGTTCTAGAAAGAGTGAGATTCCATGAGGGAGTTTCCATCTAGGAGAGTTTTCCTAGTTCTATTTTAGAGGGAGATCCAGTGAGATCAGACTCACTATTGTAGTAGTTACAACAATAGTGCAAGAATAACAACATGTTATGTGTGTGTTATATTCTTTCCACGACTAGTCACACACGCGTAGGGGTCACAGGGGGAGTGACTATCGCCCCCTTTATTCATTGTGCCAAGTGCAACAAGGGTGTCACAAGGGGGGCACAACCCTCCCTTTTAGGGGGTTTCGGGGGGGTGGTAACCTTCCTGAATGAGGTCCATGGAAGTGCCCTAGGGAAATTGTTTTGGACCCTATATTAGGTGGTGATAGCCCCCCTTGTTCATTGCACTAGGCATAGCAGGGGGGTCATAGGGTGGCAACCCCCCTGTCAGGGGGGGCACAACCCCCCCTATTGGGGGGTTTCAGGGGGGTGTTAGCCCCCTTACACGAGGTCTATGGTAGCTCCTTGAGATTTATTTTTGGAACCTATATTAGGTGGGCAAACCTACCTATGGTTTTGTGCATGGGTTTTGCACATGGTTTTGGGCATGATAGTTTTCTACCCATGGTATTTTGTAGATCTGGTTAAGGGAACTACAGTTATGTACTAATATAGGGTTAATGGATTGGGGTTTATGAATGCTTTGGCATGTGTGTATATGTATTGTAACATTGAAAGGAACATAATGAAAAATCAATCTGGTAGTCCCGATTTTGGGATCGAGGGGAAATATATGTCTTTGTTTTATATTATCATCATTGTTTATTTTATGTTTTTAGAATTCGTCTGTAGGTAATTTATGTATAGGGTTAAAACCTACATTTCTTATCAATGTTGTTTCAACATCAAGGGGGTGCCTTTGCTACTAAGGGGTTTTGCTCGGGCATGTGGTAGATAATGTTTAGTGGGAGATCCTTGAGATTGAATCTTACGGTGAAAGAAGATGGTGAGCAATGGAAAGATAGAGATCAATAAATTTAATGGTTAGAGCTTTGAGTTGCAGAAACTCAAGATGGAGGATCTGCTGGTCGATAAAGATCAGTGGATCACAATAGATATGGGTACTAAACCAACGACAATGTCAAATGAAGACTTGGTGAAGTTGGATCAGAAAGAAAAGAGAAAAATATTGTTGTGTATCTCAGATTTAGTATTGCTTAGTGTATTAGGGGAAGCTGTAATGAAGGCTTTGTGGGACAAGTTAGGGACTTTGTACCTATCTAAGTCTCTGGTGAACAAACTGTTCCTATGGAAAAAGATGCATAACCTAAGGATGAAGGACAGAGACTTGGTGATAGAGCATCTGAACACCTTTAATACTATGGTAATCCAATTGTTATTTGGTGATATTAAAATTTCAAATGAAGATAAGTGCATAAGTTTGTTGTGTTCTCTACCAGATTTGTGGATAGTTTGGTTGTTGCAATAGGTACCAATACAACTATCTGGAAGTTTGATGAAGTAGTCTCATCCTTGCTATCAAAGGAGATGAGATGGAAAAACATGGAGCTCCAGAATGGAGATGCCTTGTCTGTACGAGGATGATCCCAGAACAAAAACAAAAATAAGTCCTTAAGTGGGAGATGTAAATCTAGAGAGAGATCTAAATCTCTAGGAAAACCTATAAAGGTGTGTTGGAAATGCATAAATAAAGGGCACTTCAAAGAGGAATATAGATCTAAAGCTCCTAAGGAAGGAATGGGATCTAACGATGCTCCTTTTCTAGAGGTGAAAATGATCTCAAATGAAGGTGGGGATGTGTACTTGGCTTCTTCTTCAAGTACACATGTAAATCATGAGGCATGATTGATTGACTCAGGTGCATCCCTTCACTCCCCATAGGGAATGGTTCTGCAAGTATGAGAAATATGATGGTGGTATTGTATTCTTAAGGGATGATACGAAGGCTATAATAGTCAAACGTGGAAAAGTCAAGTTGAAGTTGCAAGGTGGAAGGATTAGAACACTTCCGAGTGTTCTGCATGTTCTTGCATTAGTTAGAAAACTAATTTCTGTAAGTAAGATGGATGATGCAAGTGTAAAAAAAATGTTCAAGAAAGATACCTAAAATATGGTTTGGGGAGAATTGGGGGAGCTCAGATTGAAACTCTGTACAAGCTTCTGGGTAGTACTATTATTGATGGGTGCAATAGTTCTATGGTTCCTGAAAGTGGAGTAGAAAATCTAGTGGTCTCTAGAGAAAATACCATGATATGGAATCAAAGGTTTGGACATAATGGAGAGAAGGGCCTTCGAATACTTCATGGTAATGGTATGGTAGAATTTATGTTTAATTTCTCTTTAGACTTCAATTTCTATGAGCATTGTGTATATGGGAAGAAAAATCGGGTGAGTGCTAATAGGGTGAAAGGGATATTAGAGCTTGTGCACAGTGATGTGTTTGAACCTGTGTCAGTTCCATCATTGGGTAAGTCTGTGTAATATGAATCATTTATAGATGAATTCTCAAGGAATAAATGGATATATTTCCTTGGGAAGAAACCTGAAGTCTTTAACAGGTTTAAAGAATTTAAGGCACTGGTGGAAAACCAGACAGAGAAAAATATAAAGATGTTGAGGACAAATAATGGTGGAGAGTTATGCAAGAATGATTTTGAAGAGTTCTTTAAGAAGTGTGGTATAGAATGACATAAAACTACTCCATACACACCTCAACAAAACATAGTTGTAGAAATAATGAACAGGATGTTGATGGAAAAGGCAAGAATCATGCTTAGTGGTGCTAGGTTAGGACAAGAATTTTGGGAAGAGGCGGTGGATACTGCATGTTACCTAGTTGATAGATCACCTTCATCAACATTGGAGTATAAAATTCCACATGAGCTATGGACTGGTAAGAAACCCTCTCTTTCACATCTGAGGGTATTTGGTTGTGATGCATATGCACATGTTCCGAAGGAGAAAAGAACCAAGTTGCATAGTAAATCTAAAAGGTGCATCTTTATTGGGTATAAGGATGGTTTAAAAGGTGATAATATTTGGAACCCAGAAACAAGGAAGGTTGTGTATTGTCGAGATGTGGTGTTTAGAGAGGTGAAATATGTTATTAAACATGAATTTCTACCAAAGGAACCTTAGAAGATAGAGTTTTGGCTAAAGGAGGAAGAATCATACTCTACAACAAAACAAAAAACAGAAGATGAAGAGCTATAAACTCTAGCTATGAGAAGATCAGTTCAAGAAAGAAGGCAACCAAAAAGGTATAGTCCATCTGCTTTCTATTCAAATTTTTCTTTATCTATTACTGATGATGATCCCAAAACTATCAGGAAGGTAGTAGATTCAGAGGATAGAAAACTTTGGAAAGAGGCCATGGTTGATGAAATGACATCTTTGGACAAAAATGAGGCTTGGGATGGAGTTTCCGGCTGGAAGGAAACCCATTGGAAGCAAATGGGTGTTTAAGAAGAAGATGAATGTAGAAGGAAAGGTGGATAAATACAAAGCTTGGTTTGTAGAAAAAGGTTATTCCCAGGTGTCGGGAATTGATTTTGGTGATATTGTTTCTCCTGTTACCAAGGTAGATTCTATTAGATTACTTTTATAAGTTCTTGTTTTTTATTTTGAGGTAGAACAGATGGATGTGAAGAAAACATTTCTTCACGAGGATCTAGAAGAAGAAATGTACATGAAGAAACCTAAAGGCTTTGCAGTAAAGGGAAATAAAGAACTGGTATGCAAGTTAAAAAAGTCTCTATATGGGGTTAAACAATCACCAAGGATGTGGTATCGCAAATTTGATACATATATATGGGGACTTGGCTTCACCAGAAGAAAAGCAGATCACTGTGTGTATTTTAAATTAATTGGTGACCATGTTATTTATCTGGTCTTGTATGTGGATGAAATGTCGCTGAATGGAAATGACAAAGAAATTATCCAGGATTTAAAGACCCAATTGTCCTCCAAATTCGACATGAATGATATTGGTGTTGCAAACTATATTTTGGGCATGGAAATTAAATGATATCAGGCAAAGAGGAGTCTATTGTTAAACCATAGGAAGTATGTTGATACAATACTACAGAGGTTTAATATGCAAGATAGTAAACTAGTTAAGGTTCCTATTCCTATAGGTGTAAAGTTATCTACTGAACAATGTACCAAGACACAAGAAGAGGAAGAGGACATGTCCCATGTTCCATATCCAAGTGAAGTTGATAGCCTGATGTATGTAATGGTATGTACTAGACTAGACATTGCACATGCAGTAGGAGTATTGAGAAGGTTTATGTCAAAACCAGGGAAGGAGTATTGGAGAACAATGAAGCAAGTTTTCATGTATTTGTGTGACACTAGTGATTATGATTTGTGCTACCAAGGAATACCAAGATTGGATAGAGCTTTGGACATTCGTGGCTTTGTTGATGCAGACTGAGTTGGATTCTAAATTAGAGAATATCTACAAGTGGGTATGTGTTTAACCTATTTGGAGGTGTAGTTAGTGGGATGAGCAAGAGATAGTCAGTAGTGGCACTTTCAACTACAGAGGCAGAATACATGGCAGCCACTCATGCAAGCAAGGAAGCATTTTGGTTGCAGAGATTGTGTTCAAGTATGGGGTTAGTAAAACAAGATATAAGGATAGACTGTGATATCCAAAGTGTAATTTTATTGGCAAAGAACCATAATTATCATTCAAAGAAAAAACACATTGATGTTCGGTATCATTTTTTGAGGGATATGGTTGAGGACAAAAAGGTGTTGCTGGTAAAGGTGGACACTTTGAAGAATGCTATAGATGCATTGATGAAGTCTATGAGCATTGAGAATTTTTCTTGGTGTAGAGAAACCATGGGCATTGTAGGGTTGGACCAATGACTAAGCTCTCATGTGACCCCCTATGTGGAAAAGAAAACAACAAGTGGGAGAATGTTGGGTGTGTGTTATATTATTTCCACGACTAGTTGAAAACGCAGGGGGGGGGGGTTCATACAGGGGGTGGTAGCCCCCCCTGCTCATTGCATTGGGCTTAGAAGGGGTGTCACAAGGGGGGGCACAACCCCCCTATCATGGGGTTTCACGGGGGCGGTAACTCCCTTGCATGGGGTCCATGGAAACACCATAGTATTTTTTTTTTGGAACCTATATTAGGTGGGTGGACCTACCAATGGTTTGATGCATGGGTTTTGCACATGGTTTTGGGCATGATGGTTTTCTTCCCATGGTATTTTGCAAATTCAGTCAAGGGAACTACGGTTATGTACTAATCCAGGGTTAATAGATTAGGGTTTATGAATGCTTCGACATGTATATATATGTATTGTAACATTGAAAGGAACATAATGAAAAATCAATCTAGGAGACCCAGTTTTGGGATCCACGGGAACTCTCTGTGTTTTTGTTTTATATTCTCGTCATTGTTTATTTTCTGTTTTTAGAATTCATCTGTAAGTAATTTCTGTACAAGGTTAAAACCTACACAATAGAGCAGTAACTGTTAATTTTTCATAGGGCTGCATTATTCTTTTCTTTGCTAATTGCATTTCTTCATTAATATATTAAGTTCATCCCATATAATCATTATATTATTTAGATCTACCCCATTATTCATAAACATATGCAATTATATAGAAATAACAATATCATCATCATCATCAACGCAATGTCACATAAATGAAGAATAGAATAAAAGCATGCACACATAGAGACATCAGGATTGGTCCGAGACCAGAATAAAACCCATTATGGGGAAAACCATTGCAAATATTCTTCTTCTTAGATCCTCATCAAATTATTCAGTAAAAGTGAGTACAATGATCCATAACTTTATCTATGCAACAAAGTAACTATGATATCCACGAAACATATCTAATCATGCTTATAAAAAAAAACCTGATTCTCATGACTGTAGTGAGCTGTCACTGACTGTAATCAACTGCTAGATATTGATGTCACTGTACTAAACACTGCTATCACTGAGCAGAATCTTCTGAATACTGAAATCTCATCTTTGAGTCCTAGACACACGGAGGAGGAGTTGTGCGAGCGTCTATAACAGTCTTGGACACTCTTTGTGAACAATATGCCAGCGCCTATGGTAGCCTAGATTCTCACTAGACCATTATGTGTGTGTATCCAAAGAAAATCTCACTAGATCTACTCCAAACCCCCAAACACTCTCTTCTAGTTACTGTGCATGCATCTGAGACAACCTGGACGCTCACAAGACCACTATGTGAAAGCATTCAAGGACCGACACCTCCATATACGCCTTTGAAACCCAGGATGCTCCCACATGATTCTATGCTAGCCTCTAAGGCTCTCTAGACATTATCTTCACCACTGTGTGCCAAAGTTTAGGGACTAAAATTCCTAGTTCTATGCCAACGTCCAGCAATAAAAAAAGAAACTAGATCAGTGTGAGCTTCATCACTGAGATTTGAGACCCTTGCATGAACTTTATTTCGACAAACCTGTGCGAACCAAGACAATAAGAGAAGGGAGGATGGCTTGATCAATATGTCCAAATGAGCTTGAGGTCTCTTTTATTTATAGGCTTTCATGAGGTTCCACTTAGGCTTGAGGTTGACTTGTCTAATTTAACATGTGCTTAGGGCCTACCTAACCCAATATACATGAGTGAATAAATAAATTCAAAAATGAACTTTAGATTGTCCAAATAGGGTGATCTTTAGGTCAATTTTGGTCCTCTCAAAAAGAGGAATATAATTAAATCATCATCTCAGTCATTTAAGTTTTTCAAGGTGGAATTTGATCGCAGTTGCAAAAATTAACACTCCCTCTCAACTAGGGAGAATTCCACATGCCAATATTTTTCCATCGATTAATATGCCATTCTGGTGTCTTCAAGTATCATCATTGATCATATCTATCATGTAGTCATCATGCCATGAAAAATTCACGTATGTATTCATCATAAATCATCAATGTACATCTCGATCTATCCTTTTCTTATTCTTTCTTATCTCTTAATTGTTCCTGCTCATATATTGAAAATTCTTGAATCTAGAAGAAGAATAATTTTCTACTAGAGGGGAGATTAAGCTACCACTCTCTATCCATCAGGCTTCTACCTGGAATCTCTACTAGTAGGATACTACCCGGAATATCATCATCAATCATCATTACAGAGCATATCATCAAGGATCACATCTCAATCTGGAACCACATCGGGGAGCACATCTCGACCCAGAAACTCATGGGGAAGTTATACATATACAATCAAATATCGAGCAATAGGATATCCAAACACATAGGGGAGCACATCTTTACCTTGGGATCTCATCAGGGAGCTCAATCTCAACCTGGAATCACATAGAATTATCTCAACCCATCCTATTTCCTACTGATCTTCTCATCAATGACCCTGAATAGTCATGTGGTAGAACACCTACATCATAATCGACTTTGGTTGTACACCCCAAGTACACTCTCAACTCATTGGTAAAACGAGGAGCAGTATTACTGACAATCCCAACTTGTGCGTATGATGCCAATTGGGGTATACTCTGCAAAGAACTAAAAGGGGAGCATCATTCTCTGACCCTGTGAAGATAGGGGAGAAACATATCCAACCCTACGGGTAATAGATCAGGGTCATACCCTATTGTCCAAAGTTTCCCCAACCCCAAGATCCCTCCATCTAAATTCACCGTAGGAGCTTAGATAGGGAAGAGTTGGCTCATTTTCCTCTATCAAAGTTGCTCTCATCATACTAAAATATGGTATCAGCTTGTTTGAATAGAAGTTATTCCTTGTTCATACAAGATATCAAATCAAATATCATGTCAAAACATAAATAATCATATAAATCACAAAAGGATACCATAATCATCCTCCCTCTTAAGGAGGTTCCAACCACAAGCTCGAGCTTGTTTTGAACAACTGCACTGTCTCAATATATGAGAGTATCTTGATCCCAACTATAAATATGGGACTTTTTGCCAATCAGATCACAATGTATCCATGTCATATCTAGATCACGCTCAGACAACTCTCTAAGGAGCTTCTTCATCCTGCCTTACAACTAGCCATGATAGCAACATCGTACTCATCCTCAATCGTACTATGGACCTCTCATCCAGGATATCGTGGCAGGTCTCATACTAAAGCAACATCAAAATGTGCTTAACAATAATCTCTATCAACAACAATACATCCATGTAGTAATATATTATAGGAGAAATATCTCAGCCCCAAAAATAGAATATCTCATGCAAATATTTCAAAGGATGCTTGGTGGAAACTCTATGTGAATGAAGCAACTCACTAATGAACTTATTAAAGTTCTATGCACATCATATATATATAGAGACGGTTGTTCAAAATGGAACATCAATGCTTCAATAAAAATTCGAATTCCATGCCAATTTTAACAGCATCTTTGAACTTCAAATCAGAGTATCCAAGGATTTGCATTTTCAATATTCAAAAACATTTTTGCAATATAGAATTTATTTTCCAAATTCCAGAAATTGATTCATCATGCCATGATACATCATTCTAAGCTTTAGAGGCCATCTCCCTCTTACTTAGATCATCATAGGATCATCACCTGTCAAGAGTAGACCATCAGGTTATAAAACCAAAATCATAGTCAAAATCAAAGCCATACCTTGGAACTCATCATCTTGACTTCATCAAATGACTATCCACTATGGACATATCTGGATCGGAGAGCTTGCTTCATGTAATTCTCTCTACAAGCATAAGGCCTTTAAAATCCAACACAATCAACCTTACATAAATCAATGTTGTACCATCACATAAACAAAGTCAACTTATCAAAGCTTAGAAGTCAGATCATAACCATGATCAAAGTCATGAACGTGACAATATCAATTCTTTCAACCAGGAGACAAGGAGAGCTCATATCAAGTCGTGACTTCATTTATTATCATGCCAACAAGTTGTAATTAACCATGCAATATCAATCAATTCATTCTCATAATCATAATACAAGTCATTACTATCACTAGGTGCAAACACATACACCAAGGATGAGTCATGCAGGTTCCATTTTCATGCTGAATCATAACTATCATTACTTCAACTATTGTGCTAGGAACGAGGAGGTCAATACAAAATCATTTTTCTGAATACCCACATAAGTCATTATGCCCACATATCATAAACATCAGGGAAAATCAACAATCGTCAAATCATATCATTAATCATCTGGACAGGTCCAAATTTGTTATCATAGAGAGATCTATATTCAAAGAATATCTCAATCATCAATTAAAATTTATTGTCAAGCATCATGACAACATACTGTTCATCTATATCAATCAGCCAAATCATGCCAACCTCTTATAGCACAAACATAGTGACATGTCTATATGTATGTCTAAGTCACCTGCAAACACAAGTACAATCTACATGTTCATGTTATGGAAAGCATTCAAGCTTTTCCTAATTCCAGATCTTGTTATCTACAACATGTATTTGGAACTAAGATCTTCTAGGTGACCATCTGATTTCATGCACAATACTTCATTTTTATGTGATCAACAATTTAACCCAGCAACTTTAGAAATCAGATTACAATGGAAAAATATGTTAGAGACACCTTGATTCAGAGTTCAGACAACTTCAGAAAGCTTCAGATGATGGTTGACTACAGTTAGACCCATGGACGCTCCTTTCAGGTTAGCATGGGAGTGTCTTTACCTATCTGATGCTACCTTGGACTTTCCATGCGTGCGTCCAGGGATGAGATTTCCCAGTTCAGTGCCTGCGTCTAGAGTAGAAACCCTAAATTTTGTACAAGCTTTAGATCTGATAATTTGCTGCTGATCAATTATGTTAGATGCACATAAATCATACTTCAACAGTACATAATGCAAATAGTAATGAGTAAGAATCTTGAGAATAGGTTCTCTCTCTTACTGGGAATCTATGTCATCAACTTGTCTCTACTATAGTCAAGCAACAATAGATCTAGTAGATCATAAACATATATCTATCATGGCTATTAGCCTCATGACATCAATCTTTCATCAAAGGTTAGACTCAAAGTAGCAGATAGATGAAACATAATATCTAAGATATTATGAACACAATAACATTTTCTATCAATTCACTTCACCATGTTAGGACATTCAGTTTAACTATATGCCATCGAGACATGACCACAAGTAGTAAGATACCTAGAATAACAATACCATAGTTATACCTCTAACATCAAGGTTACCATGCTTATCATGATCAATGAGATCAATTTAGGTCATTCAAATAAAGATTTACCAAAACAACAAGAGTGTCAATCTCTCTTTCCATATGCTTTCATCATGCTTATCACAAGCATTATCAACAGAGTCATGTATATGAGTTAATGAGCCATCCTTCTATATAAAATCCATCATGTCAAGTATAAAGAGTATCATTTACTAGAGTCAAGGTGCTATCCTTCAATATTTCCAACAGATGGATGCTAGTCAAACATCAATTATATGAATGTATCAACATTATATAACCTCATAGAATTCAAGAAGATCAAAATTTTCAACACCGAGTGCATCATTTCATCATAGGAAACATAGACCCAAGTTACTTTAATAAGCATGTATGAAACGTTAAATAAAGAGACATTCTCATCATACCTTAGGGCTTACCGAGCCATCCAATGTTACAGCTAAAATACAACATACCATGCATAACTTGTGGTATTCAAATACCTGTGCACATTTTCATAGGCAGTTTGTAGTGCTTGTCACCTTTTCGTCAAGTACCTCTTTGCCTCTTTCTAGATCTAGCTTTTCTTTCCCACATCTCAAACGATCCTCAAGAAGGATCTACTCATCGCATCTCATCAAGGAGGTTAGAAGCATCCATATACTCAAATACATATGCAGTAAGTATAAGCAATAAACATAACCATCAAATCCATAAGTCTAAACAAAAGTAAGAGGCATCATAAGTCAATAAATACTTATCTCCAATCAGAGGTGATCTTCGCCCTCTTAAACCAATCTTCAAGAGCCATCAATGTCCATGGTCCATATCCCAATGTTGCCTTCAGTTATCCAACCGGGCTTGCTAGGGATTATCCTATCTAGGGCTTCATCAAATTTTTATCAAGTGCTTGAGCATATTCACATTGACCAACTAGGTTCCATATCTCATATTGTTTCCATAAACTAAGGTTTCCTCTCCAACCCTAAACTCATAGAATCCATCAAACCCTAATAATCAAGTTTCCTAGGGTTTTCTTCAAACTCTAGAATTATTTTAGGTCTCCACCATCCTCTTCTTGCTTTGATCAAAGGTGTCATCATCAGGGTGATCTCAATGGCTTTTCTTCAGCCCAACTTTGAAGCCATGTTAATTTTTCATAGGGCTACATTTTTCTTTGCTTTGATAATTTAATATCTTCATTAATACATTAATTTCACCTGATATCATCATTATAATATTCATATCTACACCATTATTCATCATCATATGCAATTATATAGAAAGAATAAAATCATCATCATCAATGCAGTGGAATACAAATGAACAATAGAAGAAAAGCATGCACACATAGAGACACCAGGATTAGTCTGAGACCAGGGCAAAACCCACTATGGGGAAACCCTTGAAAATCGTCTTCTTCTTAGATCATGATCAAACGATTTAGCAAAAGAGAGTACAATGATACATAACTTTATCTATGCAACAAAACACCTATGATATCCATTAAACAGATCTAATCATGCTTATAATCAAAACCCTGATTCTGAGGAATCTAGTGAGTTGTCACTAACTGTAATCAACCGCTAGATATTTCTATCACTGTGTTGAAAAATTTTGTCACTGAGTAGAATATTCAGAATACTGAAATCTCATCTTTGAGCCTTGGATGAAGGGAGGAGGAACTGTGTGAGCATTTATAACAATCCTGGGCACTCTCTGTGAACTGTATGCCAACGTCTATGGTAGCATGAATGCTCCCTAAACCATTCTGTGCATGTGTCCAGGGAGAAACTCACTATATCTACTCCAAACCCCTAGACACTCTCTTCAAATTACTATGCATGCATCTAGGACAACTTGGACGCTCTCAGAGCCACTCTATGTGAGCGTCCAAGGACCAATGCTTCCAAATCTGCCTCTGAAACCATGGATGCTCCCATAGGCTTCTGTGCTAGCATCTAGGGCTCTCTAGATTTTGTCTTGACCACTGTGTGCCAACGTTCAAGGAATAAAATAGAAGCAAGGAATAAAATGCCTAGTTCTATTCCAATGTCTAGGAATTAGAAAACCCTAGATCAATGCTAGCTTCATGTCTAAGATTTCAGACCCTTGCACGAACTTACCTTTGACAAACCTGTGAGAACCAAGACAATATGAGAAGAGAGGATAGCTTGATAAATGTGTTTAAATGAGCTTGAGCTATCTTCTATTGATAGGCTTTCATGAGGGTCTACTTGGGGTTGAGGCTAACCTATCAAATTTAACATGTGCTTAGGGCTAACCTAACCCAATATACATGAGTGAATAAATAAATTCAAAATTCAACTTTCGCTTGTCCAAATAGGGTGATATTTAGGTTAATTTTGGTTCTCTCGAAAAGAGGAATCTAATGACATCATTATCTTGGTCATTTGAGTTGTCCAAGGTGGAATTTGAGCGCAATTGCAAAAATTAACTGTAGCAACAATAGCGAGAGGAGGATCAAAGTATGCACAATGTTGATAGACATGTTTAGCAGTTGACTCCTTCACAGTGATTTCTAATAACAAGGAGTCACATCAGTATGAGATGCAAAGAAAGAAGGTGTAATAGATGTCATACATCAACAACATGGTCAATCTAGCTACAAGATGTAGAGGAGTATGATGGAGAGATAACATCTTCCTTTCTAAGAGGGAGTGTTAGTTTATGGATTCTTGGTAGCATCAAACATGTGATCCAGTCTCTAATGTGTTAGAGAGGCTAAGCAACATGATATCTAAAACCTAGAAGAGGTTTCAAGGGAACACTTAGAAACCTCTCAATTAAATTAATTGATCAATAATTAAAAGTTCCTAAGTCTAACTTAGGAAAATTGATTAATTAATGGGCATTAATTGAGGAAATTGACTTTTGCTCTAGAGACTTCCAAAAATGTGTATTAATGGAGTCAAATGGTTCTTATCCATCAATTACGATTAGATCTTGGCCATTGATGCTGCAAAGAGAGATTATAATAGAAACTCAATGGGATGGAGAAAGATACAATTGTGAGGGAAAGGGATCAAAACAATGCAAATTACCCAATAAACAATATTCAACGAGGGAAGAATTCAAGCCAAAGAGTAGCAAGGGTTGTAACAACGAGAATTTCCATAGAAATTCTCAAGTGCTTTTCTAGTTTCCAACATTAGGGAGGGAAGGTCAAATTATCCAGTAGGGAGGCCAACTTTTGCAGTGCGAGTTGCCCATTCTGCTAGTGCGAGTTTCCGAAAGAGGGATCGATTCAGTAACTAGTGCCCGGATCAAGTCTTAGAAGCCTAGCAAATTTATTCTAGAGGTAGAGATAGGCAATCCAACTTGAGAGGAGGTGCTTCTTGGGTAGTGTAAATTTCATACATGTTGAAGTGTGCATTTCTACCCAGTGGTGCAAGTGGCTTGATTGATTTGGTGAGATGGAGAAGGGTTCTCCAAATATTTTTCGAATGAGATAAAATTATTGGAGCCAAGCCATGAAGACTAGTAGTTGTAATTCTCCATATTTTTTGCATAATAAAATAAACCCTCATCTTATACACTTGTTTTTTCTTCGAGGTATTTTTTGGGGATTTTTAGTCCAAAATAATCATGTCAATTTTTTTATGTGTGTGCATCTATTTCTCAGTTCCTTATTTTACTTATGAAACATATTTTATTTGTGTATAGTGCATCAATGATTTATTATTTATTTTCATAAACAAGTAAAATTATAATAATTTAGAAGAATAAACTCCATTTGGTTCATTCAAGGAAATTTCACAAGAATTTTCCAGCAATCCTAGTAGAAATTGGTGGTAAAGTCGTTGGGACCTAGAAACTTTCATTTAGGAATTTCCATAATATTTTCTTCCACTTATTCCATGGTGATTTCCTTCAAAAGGATACCATTTTGTTCCCTTATTACAAGTTTGGGAATGTGCTCTGTTATTTTTCTAATGGCAAGCCTTCTATCCAGAATTGTTTCCATGAGTGTGGCTTGGAAATGGTTCATGAGTTCTTGGGCTATTGCATTATGGATTTCCACTTTTTGGTGATTGGGTGTTTTCATATTGATATTCTATGTAGTGCCTCCCTCCCATATATACCCAAGTAACCAACCAACTGGGGTAAACATGTGATGATAGGCTACTATGATATGATTAAATCTCCTAGGTATCCTTAAGGAAGTGGAATCGATGGAAACCCATCAAACATACCTTCCACGTCATCAACAACACTCCCATGAGCTATCCCAACCACACATGTATCATGCCCCTAGGCCCCACTAAGTTTTAAAGCTATTAAACCTCTAGACGCTCCCATCCTATGGGCATGCCAATTTCCAAAGAGCTCTAGGCGCTCCCACAAGATTTTATGCCTGCATCCAGTGACTATTTCCAACATACCTATGCCAGAGTCTGTGGGATTTCATGCACTTTTCAAGCCCATAATTATGGCCACTTCCCATAACTTTCTGTAACGTCAAGAATCCATTAAACACTTGATGATGTGACCAATAAACTAAAGACTAACTTCATGACTGGGCCCAGCCATCCCCAACCGGGATTGACATTCTATCAAACACTTGGCATCAATGCAATCTACAGATCCAAGATACAAGACATAACATGAATGACTGAAAAATCTTATAAGAAGGATCACCACCTTCTCCCTTGAACTATTATGACATCAATTAGGTCTTGCATCCATTATCCTTTAAGTTACAAGTAAATACATGAAATAACCATGACAACAACTAACCATATAACCATGCTTGTAACCAACATTAAACCATGAAAATAATAGTGAGATATTAGCCATTAAATCCACATATTAATAAGTACAAAAGCAAGAGAGTTTTGTTTTTATTAAACATAGGAAAATCTGACCAAGTTCGAGCCTTCCACATACCACCCGACCGTAGACATGGCTTAACCAAATATTTCTTTTAGCTAGTCACCCCCGTGCCATATTCTAAGTGTGAATGTGGGATATCATGGATAAAAAAATCCAAAAACAACCAAGGGAATCCAAAGGTTAAACCACCTCCACCCTCACCATACAATGATCAAACCAAAACCGGTGCACCGATCAAAAAATTGAATCGAACTTGGAACGCCATCTAGAATCCATCACTCTCCTTGGGGAATTTTCCATCTCCTTATCTCTCAGGCTTTACAGCAATCTAATCCCAGATCACTAGTCCCTAAATCGAGACACCTCCCCCAGGATTTACCATGTATGCTACTAAAACCGGTCAATGGATTTCGAGGCCTTTGGTAATGAAACTTGAGACCACCTCCATCCTAGATTCTGAAATCCATCGCGCAATTCCAAAGCTAAAGGCTGAGATCAGGATCCCAACACACTATGGCATCCAGAAAATGGCAAGGCTAGGCTGAAAACCACTTTCATAACCCAGAAAAACCATGCCACTGATAGCAAGATAACCATACACGAACATGCAAAGCCATGCATGTAAAAACCATCTAAGAAATCACACATGCAATATGTTACCTGCAAGTATTCCTACTGAATCTGCTTGATCCCGCTCTTCCTTGATCGTTTCTTTCCTTCCTTGCTCCAAGCTAGAGTACTCCAAGAAAAGCTTCAAGTGTCCAAGAGTGAGAGAGAGAGAATAATGAGAGAGCTCCAAACCTAAATTAACAAATTGTTACACTCACCAAGCCTGCCAACTGATTCTCAGAAGCCATTTTATCAATGAGGCCTCTCTTTTCTTCATTTTCCATTATTTTCCTTCATTTTCCTCCTTATGTGCAACCTGTAACCTTTCACCTCCCTTTTCTCCTATTTTCCTTTATTTTCATAAATAAGTGTGCCAAAAATTCCTTTTTGCCTTTTAATGCCTTTGCCTTTGCCAGTTTCCTTTAGTCATAAACACATCTAGTGATGCCCACTAGGATATGTTTGCCCAAAATTCAACTTTGACTATGTGTCCCTTACCCATGGTCTTATTTTTACTTTAATAATTTTTATTACATGGAATTTTCACTAGGGCTGTTACAGAACCCTCCCCCTTGGGGAATACCATCTGTTGGGCATAGAATCCCCCCACAACATGTTTTGGGGCTTAAATCCCAAGTTTTGAGTAATATTATTGTAAAGCCCCACAAATTGCGGGTGCAGAATGTATGTTAGAATCATAGGGTTGTCTGTCCTAATTTTGAATGTAGCGTTGGCCTACCAATGGTCCACGAACCATGGGATTGTATAAATAGAGTGAAGCTGTAAGTTGTGAAGGAATGGATGGAATCAGATGAATAGAATAAGATAGAGAGCATAGAGCAAGTGTCTAAGTATCTTGGGTCATAGTAGTAGGAAGAGGCTCTGTAGCTGAGTGCACAGAGACCTAGTAGAGTCCGTAGCTGAGTGCGCAGACCCCTATAGCTAAGTGCGTAGGGAGGAATAGAGTCTGTAAACAAAGGAAGAGAATAATAAAGAGAAGTTTTATCTGAATTCTGTGGATCTGTTCTTGTGTTATTATATGTTTGATCTCATTTGAAATTACACTATTTATTTACTGTGCGCACTTGTATGAATTATGATGATTGTTAAGTATAACTGAAAGAGAACAAATAAGCTAAGTTAATCAACTAATATCGGGCTACTACTAAGGACTTGGGTAATAACATTGTTCTACCCCCGAGTAGGGTTGCGCAAAGTAAGAATCTCAGGCTGCAAGGTATGGGTAAGTGCGCGTAGCGACGTGCGCATAAGGTCGAACTGCGGACCACTTGAAACCATCAAACATCTCTAGGGTGTGGAAACCTGGTTCTAACACCCTCCCATACTACTTTGGGTGAGACCTCAATCTGCGCTCCGTGGATTGTTGCCGAAAGGGCCAATAGTATCGGGATTTGTTTGGCTAAATCACCTTCGAACCTAGGTCAAGCCCTAACAAGCCAACAAATGGTTCCATTTTCAGGACCATGATTTGCATAAGGGATGTCTAATGTCGTGTCACTGAAATCCAACAAAGAAATAAATTTAAGGGTGGTTGGACAGAAAGATTCACAAGTTCACAGCACAAGAAAACATGAATCTGCAAGTATCAAAGGAACAATGGTTAGAGTTCTACTTATATATAAAAATCCACGAAATTTTCTTTGCATCCTTCCCCTCTGAGTTGTATGAGTGGATCGCAAAGCTAGTAGACAGTCAGGGAAGGTGTAGGTTCAATAAACCGATTGTGTGGACTACGGAATTGGTGCATAGACTAGAAGCATCGGAAGATAATATTGCACGCACTATGGACCATTGGCTCGACCAAATTATAGGAGGGTTTATCGCTGAGTTCATGGTAGTACGACTGTCAGCTACAACGAAGCGAAATGATGCTCCTCAAAGGACCGCGAGGTAAGTACATTAAATCATTGAACACTTGGATTAAATGCTATTGTGTGAAAAGTGGGTTATGTGAATAAATTGATGTTTGGGACTACGCAAAGTGGGAGGATCTATAGAAACAAAGGTAGCGCAAAGATAGAAAATAGCCCCTTGATTTTGCCTTGATGGGAAAGTGAGGAAGAGCTCATGACAGTCTCTCTGAGAAGCACAATCAGCTTGATAAGGCAGAAAATTTCACACTTACCACCTCCACCTACACCACCACCAGTCTCACCATCTTCACCTCCATCTCTGCCCACACCACCTCTGCCACTGCCACAATTCAATATTGCGAGCGCGATAAAAATTTTGGTATTAAGAGGAGTAGGGAATGAAGATCCGGACCAATTTTGGTTCATGGTAAAAGCTGTATGGGAAGCACAAGGAGTCGTAGATGACAATATAAAGAAAGAAACACTGGTAAGCACACTGTAGGATCACGCACTAACATGGTACATCAAGCATTCTAATGACCATCCGAACGTGGGGATCACAGATATCTAGGCCGATTTGAACAGGGAATTTAGCAGGCCAAAATTGGAGACGTAATCAATTATCAGGTTTAAAGAAATTGTGATGCTTCCAGGCGAGACCCCATGGGATCTAGACGAGAAACTGAAGAGTATGATTTGCGAAGCCAACGTGACCTTGACAGATGGACAACATTGTGCATGGTTTGTAATGTCACTGACACCGCATTTGAGGACAATGCTGTCACAACAGAAGCTATCTACCCAGGCCGAAGCTTTGGAGATTGCAATGAGACTGCACGAGACCCCAATACAAGATCCTGGTCTAGGAGTCCAACAAATCCAAGCACAACTATAAAATTTGTGTCTGGAAATGAAGATTTTGAAACAGAACACGACAACTCAGCCAGAGGCGAGCGAGGAGGTATGGTGCATAAAATGAAAGGGCCAGGGGCATGACAAGGACCACTGTCTAGTCTTCATGAACTACTTAGTGTAAGGAGGGATGATGCCATTAAGACCAAAGGAAAAAGTAGGACCGATCGTGACACCTGTATTATGGTGTGATTTTTCATATAGGAGGAAAACAAACTATAGATAACCGTCACCTATTAAAGAAGTATACGAAGATGTCCCAATAATTGTTTTGTAATTTCTGCAGGTCGGTAGGCCATGATGAGCGCACCTACAAAAGTTACGAGCTAATGATGGATCGGACTCTTGCCTATAGAGTGCAGACCAAAATGCGAGCCCTCGATCCAAATGCAAGGATGGCACGTGCTGGATTTTAGGGGTGCGGACGAGGTCGAGGTGGAATGGGACCAGGAAGGGGTCGCAAACAACAAATTTGTTACAATTGCGGATGGCCAGGGCACTATGCCTACGATTGTATGAATCCAACGAGAGCATCATGTTTATATTGTACCCAATTTGATCATGAGATGGAGGACTGCCCTACACTGATAGCGAGGTTGCGCGATAAAGGAGTACTCCAACCTCCCCCAACTCAGAACATACAAATGATGAGGTTTGAGCCGCGCAAAGAGGACCCGAATGTAAACATAGTGCTTCGAAGCAGTATCACAACCGAAGATGACAAAGGTAAACAGCTAGAAGAAAGTGTGTGGGTTCGCAAGGCTCCTACAAAGGAACCTGAATTTGATTTGGAGTGCACGAAGGAGACATTCATGGAAGCTAATAAGAGCTTCACGAAGGCCTCCACTTCAGGTAGTAAGGATAAACTAGAACCGGGGATGGATCCTTCAATGCTCACTACCTTTTTGGAGACATGCATGAAACTGTTGCACGACAGCAAGGTTGTAAAAGGACTAAAGGAACTTATCACTAGGCGCACTGGGTCAGAAGAACTACGCGTAGTTCAGAAACTTGGAAAGCATGCATTGTGAACAGGAAGGGAAATGAGATTGACTACGCAAATCAGAGAGTACAAAATGAATCAAGTAATTCTGGATCTCAGATCGGATGTGAATGTACTGCCAAAAAAGACATGGGAATGCATGGGCATACTCGCACTACAATGGTCTCCTATTCAATTGTGAATGGCGAACCAGCAGAAGATCCAACCGATGGGAAGATTGCAGGGGATAACTGTAGATATCAAAGGTGCTAGTGCGCTAGCAAATTTCAAAGTGATAGAGATTGTCAATGACAACAATCCCTATCCCGTGCTACTAGAAATAGATTGGGCCACTAATATGAATGGAGTAATCAATCTAAAGAAGCGCAAAATGAATTTTGAGAAAAAGTCACTACGCATAGTGGTACCTTTAGACCCTGTAGAAGGAGCGCGCTACACAGAACTAGTGCGCGACGATGATAATGATCATGATCTCAACTATATCTATAAGATAACCACTTGAGAGTAGGATTGGGTGAATCCAACAGCAGATGATAGGATTTTGTGGGAGCGTGAAAGCTCCTACACTTCGGATTCAGATGAAGAAATAGAATGATGGCAGAATCAGTTACATGAAGTAACCACGCTCAATTGCAACATGATGGCAAGATCATTGTGCTGCGTGACAACAGATATAAGGGATCTTCCGAGGTACAACAGGTTGATAGTGATGGGTAAATTCATGAATGAATGTGAGAGTGAAGTGCCAGAACAATAATGGTTCGATGCTCTGAAATGAGCACTACGCGCTACGCTCGCAAGGTGGTGGGGTACACACCTGCAAAGTTTCGGGGATTGGCATGAATGAAAAAGGGGGATGTTTATACGATTTGGAGAACCTCAGCTATGGATGAGAGCTAGTTATGAGGGGCAAAAAAAATTGCACAACCACCTTTCTAGATGAGTACAAACGTATGGCACGAAGCCCGCACAAACACACACCACTCCCAAGATAGAAAATAGGAAAAAAATGCAGTAACCGGAAAGACAAAGCGTGCCAAATATTATCTGTGGGGAAGCATTTGAAAAGGTGTGCGAAGTGTTGAACAAGGAATACCATGTGAAACGCACTGACTGGGACTTGTGCGTACCAACGGTTCGATTGGCTTATAAGACCATGTGCAATACCCTGACCGCAAGAGCAAGTCCAAAGCTACGTGATGAAGCAGGGACTGTAATCTCTGAGGAGCATGCAAAGCCAAATATGCATGTAACAACACCCATAGATTTGACAATGCGTGAAGCCCGGAACGAAGAAATCACGTAGCCACGAGAAACAGAACATATAAGACTTCAAGAAGAAATTTGACAGGGAAACTTTAGACGTCACGAACTTGAAAAAGACCAGGTACGGCTAAGAGAGAAAAGCGCTTTAATGGACGCAAAGGTCAAGAGGCTGGAAAACGAAATAGAGGAAGCATTTCTCATCGATAAGCCAAGGATGGCAAGACAAGGTGCGTACGATCATATTGATGAATTGGAGGACTATCACCAAGAATTGGTTAGTCTGCTGCCATGGCTGGGACCACATATTTCCAAACACAGTAACCAGGGTAGTGCATTGCAAATAGTAGAGTGTGCGGTGCCGATCACCACAATGGTAGATGAGGGTTCTCCACGAACCATGAAAAAGAATGGGATGGAGCTCCACAGAGGTGGCACGACCACCTGACTAGAAGTAGGAAGGATAGTCTTAGTGCTCCAGGCAGTTGAAAGATAGTGCGAGACTATAAATTATTCTACCTGGGAGCTACGCATTCTGGGAGATGCACATAGAATCAAAACATCACAAGGTTCATGATCGCGCATGGAGGGCTGCAATACCACGCGGGTTGGCTGAGAAGTGACTATTGGTGTCACTATTCATGACGCGATGTCCGATTTGAGGCCAAATGGAGTGGACGGTGGGAATTTAAGACGCAATTTATGGGCAAGATTTGGGAAAATCTGCCGCCAAGAAAGAATTGATGGCTCGGAATTGGGGGGAATGGTCAAATTTAAATTTGAAAGGGGCTATAAAACTCAAAGGGCTAGCTAGCAAATAACACTTGTCATTTGAGAACTAAGCATTTAAGCAGAGCACAAAGTGTTGAGAGCCGAGCGATAAGTAAGCCCCTAAGTTCACGTGAAACAGAATATGGTATAGAGATGATCACGACCACTAAGGATGGGTTGGGAGTTGAAGAGGGAACCATAGGCGAGGCCGCGTAGACCCCCATGGTACAGGATGTTCCTAAGGGTGCTGGGGTGGTCACAGAAATCCCCAAATCACCACGGACGTTGTGGCCGAAGAAGGATAAATAGGCAATGGGTCCAGTATGCATGTCCCTGAGGAATCTGCGACACAACAAATTATCAATGGAAGAAAAGGGGAAGGCAGTCACAATTGAAACATATGAGGAAGAAGAAGACTTGCATGCCTTGATCACCACCACAGAAGAAGAAGAAGACGTGGAAGAGGATATCCAACCGTTGTGTTCGGCAGCAAAATTGCCTGCGTATGTCCATCTGTGGAATGGGAAGATCAAAGTACCAAAGGATCTAGATGCAACGAAGAGTTCACTCCAGACCCTGCTCCTCCCTGATGGCATTGAATTTTATGGCATGCACCTAGGCCGTGTGCCCACCATGAAATTTGAAGACTGGGACCTTGCTGACTGCAAAAATTTCCCACACCTAGAGATGGTGAATCTAATGAAGCAAAATACTAAGGGGGTGGTGATCATGTTAAAGCCGTGAAAATGGTTGTGCGGTGTGGAAAAGGCCAGGCTGCTGCGCTTGTTATGGATACCACATTTCCACTGCACGCCCATCACCATTTTTGTCATCAGGTAGCTGCTCTGCCTGATGCATGATGGGTATCTATGGCTGGAGGAGTCTATTCCCATCACGGCAGACCTCATCCACCGTATTTCTCGGCTTCCCTACAAGGGAAAGGACCCCGTGACTATACCTAGAAAAAGTAGCGATTTCTCTCTTGCAGAAGTCATGAAAGCGAAATATAAGTTGGAGAAAAATAAGATGGGTTACACCATCTCCAACATCAAGGAAAACAGGATGCACGTAGCAACTCAACTCCTAGTCGGTAAAGTGATGAGAAAATGTCGCGCTGATGAGGTACCTGCGGAGGTGGTCACATTGGCCGAGTAGTGTGCGGAGGGGGTCCAGTTCAACTAGGCTGAATTCCTCTGCAAGAAATTTTTGTTAAACTGTCGTGAAGCCCAGGAGTAGGGTAAGACCTTCCACTACGCGTGGTTGCTCTTATCCATCTTGCTATTAGTGGGAGAACTGCTAGAGGATAGTCAGTTTCCCAACATTGATCGAGACTTATCGAAGGCTGTGAAGTATGCTTCGATTTGGGACACCAAGGACGCGAAATGGATTCGCTATACAAAAAAAATTTGGGTGCTCATGGAGGTGAGCATCTGAATGTGGAGCAACAGGAGGCCGCTCCTGTCACCTACAGTACACAATAGTCTGCAAAGTTTTGCAGACTTCAAGGTGGATATGCACAACATTTATATCAAGGCACGAAAGCAACCGATGAAGCAGTGGACAAAGCTACCATTTATATCCACTGACAACACAATATTCACTGTATTGGAGACATGGCCTCCCAAGTGGCGTACCCCAGATTTGGCGGAACTAGAGAAAGCGGCAGCACAAAAAAAGAAGGATGATGCCAAGTTGCGCATCACCCAATTGGCCGAGAGAAGGCAAAATGAAAAAGCGATAGCTGAGGTAAGGGCAGTGTGCGAAGTAGCACAAGAAGCCACAGAGAAGAAGAAGGTTGTAGAAGCAGCAACAACGCAAAAAACAGAGGCATCAATGGTATGGGTAGAGGAGGGCCAAGCAACGTCCTCAGGGCAGGATGCAAAGGACACATAAATAGAAAAAGGGAGAGCAGACCCAGGGACCACGTCCACATAGCTCAAATGGTCGCACATCATAGAGAGATTGGGCCTAAAGAAGAAAGTTAAGGCTTCAGAGCTGGTCATTGACCTGGTCACCTTAACCGAAGGTGATCTCCATGACATTGGCGAGATGGTTCATGATGTCACAAGTGAAGTGCTTCAAGAGTTTATGATGGAGAACTAGACTATGTTGGAGGCCCTCATGGCATTGCTACAGGAATTACATGTGTGATCCCCTCAAGAAGGTACCTTGTCTACCCGTGTCATAGCAGGCACTTCAGCAGCAGATTAGATGCTGCATGCATGGATGGCCAACATAATAGTGTTTCCAGAGGGAGAGTTAGTCTCGTCAAATGCGATGGATCAGAATTTGCTTAGCATGATGAAAGACCTTGGCCTTAACCTGGCTGCCCTTCCCTGGGAAATGCTATATTAGTTACAGGATAGGATAATGGCAGAGTTGCGGGCCAGGGAGAGTCACGTGATCCAGGTTCTCAACAAGCAAAAAATTAACATAGAATAGCTCAGCTTGCAGCATGCGAGTTGGTGTTGCAGAACCAACATTTGGTGCACAAAGTAGATGATTCTTGTCAATGTGTCCCTGAATTAGCCATTGCAAGTAGATATATCAGTAGAAGTGTGGATCCATAGTTTGGCCAATGGAGTTCATGATGCGAGAGAAGATACGACAAGGGTGCAGCTAGAGATGAATCTCTAGATCATCGAGCTACGGTTGAGGGCACAACCTTCCACCCCTTTGGAAATCAAAGAACAGTGCGCCAACGCTATTAAAGTGGGGTTGGAAGATATTGGAGGTGTAGTGCATGAATGTACGAATAAGTTGGAATAGGCATTAGAGGTCCTCACGACTTTACAAGAGGATCCCAATATCCAATGGCTGGAGACAGAAGCACGCGAACTTCAGCAACAGTATGAAAACATCAAAGGGACTACACAGACTATAGTCCTCACTCAGCAACTTACGAGGATGTAGCAAGCGAAGGCATTAAAGGAGCAGGTGGATGCGACCTGACATAATGAAGTAGTTATCAAAGCGTGCGTCCAGCCATGGATTGACGAAGCCTTCATAATCACGGTAGATATTGAAGGAAAGCTCGCGCAAATTTAGGGGATGCATGCACAAATGCAGGACAACGCGCTGGAAACAGAGGTCTTAGAAGAGAGAATGCAACAGGTTCAGCATGCAGTAGTTCAATGCACTGCAGACATCAAGATTGTTCGGGACTAGCTGGAGGGACTTCATGCTAAGATCGCCACTCCAACAGAGTGACTTGAGGGCAAGTCATGATGTTTGTGTTGTGGGCCTGTTGGGCATGGAATACCCCCACAACATGTTTTGGGGCTTAAAACCCATGTTTTGAGTAATATTATTGTAAAGCCCCGCGAATTGTGGGTGGGGAATGTATGTTAGAATCATAGGGCTATCTGCCCTAAGTTTGAATGTAGTGTCGGCCTACCCATGGTTTGCAGACCATGGGATTGTATAAATAGAACAAGGCTCTAAGTTGTAAAGGAATGGATGGAATCGGATGGATAGAATAAGATAGCGAGCATAGAGCAAGAATCTAAGTATCTTGGATTGTAGTAGTAGGAAGAGGCTTTGCAGCTGAGTGCGCAGAGGCCTAGTAGTGTCCACAGCTAAGTGTGCGGACCCCTACAGTTGAGTGCGCAAGGTGGAATAGAGTTTGTAAATGAAGGAAGAGAATAATAAAGAGAAGTTTTATCTGAATTCCCTGTATCTATTCTTGTGTTATGATATTGTTAAGTATAGCTGAAAGTGAACAAATAAGCTAAGTTAATCAACTAATATCAGGCTACTACTAAGGACTTGGGTAACAACTCTGTTTGGCCCCTGAGTAGGGCTGCGATATACGAGTAAGTGCGCGTAACGACGTGCGCGTAGGGTCGAACTGTGGACCACTTGAAACCATCAGACATTTCCAAGGTGCAGAAGCCTAGTTCTTGCACCCTCCCATACTACTTAGGGTGAGACCTCAGTCTATGCCCCACGGACTGTTGCCGAAAGGGCTAGTAGTACCAGGATTTGTTTGGCTAAATCACCTCCGAACCTTGGTCAGGCCCCAACAAGCCAACACCATCCTCGGTGTTAAACCACACCATGACCTCAACAAAACCTCTCAAAAAACAAACATACTACCCATGGAGCTTTATAACTTATCTCATTGCAGTATTTACAATGAAGGACTTGTTCAAAGGCAAAACATCATGACAACATGACAAGATAACAACCACACCGCTTACTAGAGCTTTATAACATAGCCCATTACGGTATTTAAATTAACCACATATACACATATGCACATTTTCTAAACCAACAAATAAAAGTATATGATGCCTGCATCGGCAACAACGGAATCTAGAAGCTCATGCCTCCACCCTCAAAGTAATACCAGAATTCACCTCCTTCCCAGGAAGTTCAAAATACACTGCCATAGTCAAAGCTACATCCAATGTCCAACATTATAATCCCATGCCACTTCTCCTCCCAACGAACAATTATTGACTCATTGTTCTAGGGAGTACTCCTAATGTGAATTTGATTCCATATGGAAATTCTAATGACCAAAACAAATATATCCCCGTCCTTTCCTTCTCTACTATGTAGTCCCTCAGGCAATACAGTCACACCTTCTTGTAGTCATTCACCTTCCAAGTTCCCTGAAATCGGCTATCTCGGGTGATTCATCCCTTGGAAAGGCTTCCTCACATCGGAAAGTTAAACAAACAAGGCATATACTTGCCTCAAACCATGATACTAGTCATAGCAGGCTCATGGAAATTAATGGACACTATTGGGTACCAGTGTCCCTCAATGGCCCTGCTCCTGAAGTGCTTTACTAGCATACTGCTACATGTTCCAATTCCTTTTTCGTTGCTACTAATTCTTGTAGCCAGTTTCAACCACCCAACCCAAGAATTTCCCATGTTCTCCTGTACCAAGAACATAACTTCCATTAGATTCAATATAAATTGAAATAATTTCACATCATACCTCATTGACAGCTCGTCAATAAGGTACACTGGCAATCCTGTTTGCTTCCTGTCATAACAAGTAAAACGAGCATCTTTGACCAAATCATCATATATAAACATATCATATCAAGTTATCTCAAAACAAAACCATCATAGATCAAAATCATGAATCACATGTAACCATCATAAACCAAAATCTAGGTGACATAACAATGTTAACTTTGAAATGGGAACTATAAACTCAAAATGGGAACTCTAGCCAAAAAACCCCAAAAAAACATGAAAAACAATGCTAAAAATGAAAGGTGTGTATACTGGAACGATGTTTTTTTTAGGGTTAATTTTTAACATATTTAAAAAATGGCTGTAAAACCATTTTTTTTGGTGCAAAAACCAATTGTTTTTGAGGAAAAAAACACACTAATGTTTTTGGTAGAATAAAATTTTTCTTTCATAGGTATAATTTCAAAAAAAATTAGTAATGACGATAAAGATAAAACAATGGGATCCGAAACACATTAAAATTCCATCAATTTTCATCCATGTTGTTAAACATATAATAACATGACACTAAAAATCACTAAAATTCTAATTATTTTCAACCATAACATTAAAGATAAAAAAATCAACCATAGAATTAAAAAACTCTAAGTTTCCAACACATTTAAACCATGACATTATGAAAAAATTACATGACTAAATTAATCAAAATGTTAATACTTATAGATTGAATGAAACATAAATTATTTCTCTAAGTTATTGTTGCATTGTAGATATTCTAAACAATAAAAATCATCATAATTAAAACATATAATCCAACAAACATAAAAATGGCTCATAACTTCATTTAACACCATATGGAAATCAAATTTTTTATTTCAAGATATGATGAAAACATCAGTTATATAAACTGGGTTAAACAATTATTCAAAATCACTCATAATTTCTTGCACACCATCACAATTCACATCTTTAGATGAATGTCTGGATGCAAATGAAGATGTTCTATATTCTTCTCTTTCATCAATTAGTGTCCCATCTGAGCCCACATAAATGCCCACCATTTCAAGTTTCAAAATTCTTCTGGATCTACGACTGGTTTTAGCAGACTCCCATCTCAACATTGTTTCTTCTGGTAACAACCTCTTCAGAATCTCTATTGTCTTGAAGTGAAGAGTTCCTCTCTTTGTTAAATTGAAGTCATAAACAAGTATCTCAACATCCTCCAATTTTAATAGGTTTGTGTGGCAATGATTTATATTTGTACCCTTTCTTTTTCTCTGTCCACCAATTTTTTTATCAACTACCATCTTTGGCTTGTACACAGCATTGAATGTGTGTGTATTTGTGGCATACCAATGTACTTCAACACCTGCAACATCTTCATTTTCTGTAATGACCTTTATAACCTTAGCAACCAAGAATGGATAGCCATTGGGACCTCAACCTTCTAGCACTGCGATCATGCAACCCTCCTTAATATCCTGTCCTAAACCCCTGTAAAGGTCTTCCATGACTTCACGTTGTGCACGAGATCTTTTGGAACCAATATACATTTCTCTTTCCTCTACCTGTGAATAATTAATAATACCTTGAGATTGTTGTTGTTCAACAATGTTTCTTTCCTCATGCTCATTTGACATATTTTGTGGCCAAATAAATGGAGTTTTGAAAGGTATATCTTCATTTTTTGTTCTTGAAATGATATCACTTTGATTATTGAAAAAATACTCCCACCAAACTGAATCAACGATATCAAAGTACTCATACGTATATCTAATACATTTTTTAATTTCTTCCAAGCAATCAAAGTAATTTATATCTCTATTCTTCCTGTGTGCATTATGAACTTCAACAACTAATTATAATAACAATATGTAATCCACAAGAGAAGAAGTTGGACCCAAGGACCATTAGTGGATATTTCATTGGAAATTTTTAAAGGTCTAAAGGTTACAGATTTTATTGTCCATCTCACAGCACTAGGATTGCGGAATCAAGAAATGCAAAGTTTCTTGAAAATGACTTGATGAGTGGGAGAAATCAAACCAGGAACATAGTTTCTAAGGATCATTCAGAATCTCAACCTTCCACCTCAAGTGATAGATTGGTTATTGTTCACAGCACCCCTCAAGTACAAACTGGTGTTGAACAACCAATTGTTGAAGTTCCACAAGCTGCTGACGACATTCAAGTAGATCAGGCAATTCAAGAGTTGCCAAGAACTTTTGAACAACGAGTTGAACCACATACTTCTCAGGAAGATGATGGTGCAAAATTAAGAATATCTACTGGACCAAAGAGATCAGCGATTCTTGATGATTATGTTGTGTATCTGCAAGAATCTGACTCAGCATTGGAGTCGAAAATGATCTCGAGTCCTTTTCACAAGCCATGAGTTGCAGAGAATCAGAATTATGGTATGATGTTGTGAAAGAAGAGATGAATTCTATAAAGAGTAATGAAGTCTGGGATCTTGTTGAGTTTTCCTAATGGTGCAAAATCTATTGGATGTAAATGGGTCTTTAACAAAAAGAAAGACTCATTGGGCAACATTAAGAGATACAAGGCAAGACTCGTTGCTAAGGGATTCACTCAGAAAGAAGGAATCGATTACACGGAAACTTTCTCTCCTGTATCTAAGAAAGACTCCTTGCGCATTATTATGGCATTAGTAGCACATTTTGACTTGGAGTTGCAACAAATGGATGTGAAAAAGGCTATTCTCAATGGAGATCTAGAGAAGGAGGTTTACATGAAACAACCTGAAGGATTCCCCTCTAGTGATGGTGAGAAATTGTTTGCAAGCTCAAGAAATCCTTATACGGATTAAAACAAGCATCCCGCCAATGGTATTTGAGATTCCATAATGTAATTTCTTCTTTCGGTTTTGTAGAAAACATTATGGATCAATGTATATACCTCAAAGTCAGTGGGAGTAAAAAAAAATTTCTTGTTTTATATGTGGATGACATTTTGCTAGCAATCAATGATAAGGGTTTATCGCATGAGCTGAAACAATTCCTCTCTAAAAATTTCGATATCAAGGATATGGGTGAGGAATCTTATATCATTGGCATTAAGATCCATAAAGACAAATTTCAAGGCATCTTGGGTCTATCTCAGGAAACCTATATTAATAAAATTTTAGAGAGATTTCGGATGAAGGATTGTTCACCAAGTGTAGCTCCCATTGTGAAGGGTGATAGGTTCAATTTGAACCAATGCCTGAAGAACGACTTTGAAAGGGAACAAATGAAGAACATTCCATATGCTTCTGTTGTCGGAAGCCTAATGTATGCTCAAGTTTGCACAAGACCTGATATTGCATTTGTTGTGGGAATGTTGGGATGATATCAGAGTGATCCAGGTTTAGACCACTAGAGAGCTGCAAAGAAAGTAATGAGGTACCTTCAAGGAACCAAAGACTACATGCTTACGTATAGACGGACGGACAACTTGGAAGTAATTGGCTACTCAGATTCTGACTTTGCTGGATGTGTTGATTCACGCAAATCAACATCAGGTTACATTTTTATGATGGTCAGTGGAGTTGTATCATGGAGGAGTGCCAAGCAAACCTTGATTGCCACTTCCACTATGGAAGTCGAGTTCGTCTCCTGTTTTGAGGCTACTTTACATGGTGTATGGCTTAAGAGTTTCATTTCTGGGCTTAGAATTATGGATTTTATCTTTAAGCCATTGAGAATATATTGTGATAATTCAGCTGCTGTTTTTATGGCTAAAAACAACAAAAGTGGGAGTCGAAATAAACACATCGACATTAAGTATTTAGCTATAAGGGAACGTGTTAAAGAAAATAAAGTGGTCATTGAGCACGTCAACACTGAGTTGATGATCGCTGATCCTTTGATTAAGGGCATGCCACCATTTAAATTCAAGGATCATGTAATGAATATGGGACTTGGTTCCATTATGTAGTTTCTCATTGTATGGACAATGTTATTTTAATGAAATTCTTAATTATTGTGATGTTTTTTCTCATTTATGTGCACCTTAAGTTGATTTGAGAAAATTCATTTAAGAAGGACCAAGAATAAGCATAAGGTTTATTCATTAAGAAATTGTTGCCACATAAATTATGATAAGAATAAATACATAGTAATACATGGAAGATAATACTCGTCATTAGAGGACTTATCGCCATGATTCATGTATCTATTACTTAATACAGATTATCAATGGGTTTTAAGTTGAGACATTAAGTTTGGAAGTATGGACCAAGTGGGAGAATGTTAAGCTCCATTAATTTTTACCAACTGTAACCTACAATTATGGAAGCCAACTGAAGTCTTTCCTTAATTTCTGGAAACCAACTGCAGTAATTTCCTTAAATTAAGGAAATCAACTACAGTTAATTAATTTTCTTGTTCTCTACCATGTTCTGTGGAACACTTAACACATAGCCAACAAAAGCTTGATGGAAGCTTGGCTATAAATACTTATGTTTGGTCCGCAAGCTCACTCACTCAACCCCTTTAGACTTATACCATCAAATGAGAGTGAGTAGAGCTTAGAAGTGCCTCACGGATGAGAGATTTTGGGTGAATTTTTATTTATGCTGCTACTGCTCCTCATTGTTCAATTTCTGTTGCATCCTACTTAGCGTATTTTTCTTAGGAGTGGTCCTTGATGCTATTCGATTTGCAGGCAGCTTGCTTGCAATTTGTTTTTAGTCACCGCCTTCAGTGACGTTCATTTTTATGCAAAGCCTTTGCGGGTGTTGCCTTTTCGAGCAATCCCTTTGTTATTCTTTTTTCAATAACCTTGTTTGGTTTTCTATTTCCACTATCATGCACATGCTTTGGCTTTGGCATTCAAGTCTTTACCAAACTACTAGGTCTTGATTTTCCATATTTGAGCAATAGAAGGGATTTATTTTTAAGCAGACAAGGATTTTGCATCGGAGGAGTTTTCTCATATTTTAGGCAGTTGTGTACGAAATACATCAGAGTGTGAATAGAATCAATGGCTAGAGGTATGATTTCTTGGGCATTCAAGTTTCGAATATTTTAAGTGTTTATTCCGCATTATAGAATTGTTATTAAGCTAACATTATCATATTCACATAGATTCGTTTTTTGCTACTAAAAAGTTTTAAGGGCAGTATGCCTTAATATAAAAATATAACCCTGTGGATGCATGTCTCTATTCCCAAGGATGCTGGATAAATAAATTTTGATGAATAATTTTATAAATATGTATATGTTTATTAGAGAAGGATTTTAAATAAATAAGTTTTGAAATTAAAAATAGTTTTAGATTTAAGTTTCGAAAAAAAAATAAAAATAAAAATAAAAAAATTGAGAAATATGAGAAACAGGAATTTATCTTCGTATTTAAAACGAGTCAAGAAGAAAATTCGTAGAAAGCATCATTGTGAGGGAAAGCATTGATGAATGGTGCACATTGTTCTACTGGAATTTGATTAAAAAAAAAAAATCAATAAAGAGGAATCAAAATTTTGCTTACTCTTTCATAGGTTTAATTTATATTTACGTAATAACTGGACAGATGGGAGTGTCACTTCAAAGTTACCCTTCAATGAACTGGAAACACAAACGTAAATGAACCAGAAATAATTTTAATGATCCCAAGTGATATTAGTTTACATGGAAATCAATTTAAAATTCCCGCGATTTCATGTTACTTTTATAGAATAAAATGTAAAACGAATTTTAAAAGAAAGATGTCATCCCACGTTTTCAAGCTTGCTTACGTAAGCCATGAGCTTTGCGTAGTGTCTTCCTTCATTTCAACTCCACTGAGAAAAGAATGAAATGACACAATAAAATAATATGTGCAGAGCGAGATACAGATCATATTCTTCCCTATTGCTTGTATTCATTCACAGTGAACACCCATGGAAAGCCAAAAACCCCACGTGGCTATCTTTCCCTCTACGGGTATGGGCCATCTCATTCTGTCGGTGAACTCACCAAACGCTTCTCCAGTAGCCATGGACTCTCCATCACCTTCATCACCAGAAAATGGCTATTGTCGCCTGGTCTTGTGGCTGCTTAAGCTGAGTCCATGGCGTCCTCAGTTCTCGACATCAACATCATTTAGCTCCTGGAGGAAGAGGTCAAAGGCGCTCAACATTTGAAAATGGAAACTTACATATCTAAACTTTTGGAGAAAGAAAGGATCAGTAAAAAAATGCTCTCACATCCCTCGTCAACTCTGCCTCTCCCCTCTTTGCTTTCATCACTGATGTTTTCTGCTCCACTATGTTCGATGTGGCCGCCAAGCTCTGTATACCCACATACTTATTCTTCACTTCCACTGCTTCTATGCTTTTAGTGATGTTATCTCTTTCTAACCTTGTCTCGGAGATCCCAATTTCGTTTAAGGATGTAGATTTTCCAATAGTGGTATCGGGCACCCCGCGAATCCCTGGTAGTGATATGCTAACTCCATTTCAGGACAGGTCGGATGAAGGCTTTTATTGGATCCACCACCATTGCTCATGTCTGTGGAAAGTAACAATTGTTTTAGTAAACACGTTCAAGGAACTAGAGCATGAAGCGATCAAATCTCTTGCGGAAGGGAAGATATCTAATCCAACGGAGATTGGTCGAATGGCCCACATTTATCCGGGGACTACTCATGCCATCATCACCGCTTCAACACAATGACAAAGTGTTTACACAAGAAGTCGCCTTCATTGGTTCTCTTCATTTCCTTCGAAAGCGGAGCCACTCTACCCAGGGATCAGGTGACCGAACTCACCATGGCAAGCCAACATCGCTTTCCGTGGGTGCTCCGCGGTCCATCTAGCAACTTTCTATCCATCGAGGAAACAGAGATCTCCCAACTGTTACCTGAGGGATTCGAGAGTCGAACCCGAGACCAAGGACTTGTTGTTGCTTCATAGGCGCCTCAAGTTCCTGTTCCCTCCCACCCATCCACTCATCCACTGGCGGTTTCCTTTCCCACTGTGGCTGGAATTATGTGCTGGAGGGCATCTCATATGGAATGTCGATGATCAGTTGGCCTCTTTTTGCGGAACAGAGAATGAACAACCTTCTACTAGTTAAAGAGTTTAAGGTGGAAATTGCAGCAAAGATGGAAGACGATGAATTCATAAAAAGAGGAGAAGTGGAGAGAGCAGTTAGAGAGTTGATGGAAGGAGAAAGTTGGATGACGGTAAGGGCGAGAGTGAGAGAATTGAAGGAGAAGGTTGTGAATGCGTTCAAAAAATGGTGCAGTTCGTAGAAAACCATGGCTATTGTAGTGTTTGAGTGGACAACAAGTGTAGCCAACCCATGATTTTCAGGGATGAACAAATTCTAATAAGGAATTTTGTAAGTTTAGAAAACTCTAAGTTTCAAATTGTAAGTTTAGAAAATTCTAAGTGTACAAGAGTAGAAGTGTCCAAGAGTATGGGAGAGAGCTCTCCAAAATTGTGACAAAAGTCTATGAACCTCACACATCTTTCTATCAATGAGGCTTCTATTTTAATCATTTTTCAGGTCACATGCATTGTATGATTTCTCACCATTATTTTCTCTTAATTTCCTTTATTTTCATAAATAAATTGCCAAAAATGTCATTTTCCCTTTCCAAAGCCTTTCTCATTGTCTTTGTCATTTTCCTTTAGTCATAATAATCTAAATGCTAGGATTTTTTTCCCACCATTCAACTTGGAATATGTATCCCATGACCTTGGTCTTATTTTTTTTACAAGAATTTTTACTAGGGCTATTACAGAACCCTCCCCTTTAGGGGAACACCCTCCTCGGTGTTCAATGACACCTACAACCACCAAGACCGTTGAAAAGAAAAACATACAATGACCAATGTTGAAACATGAAAATCATACCATTTACTGGAGATTTATAACATCATTGATTATGGTATTTACAATAACCACATACACTTATACACATTTGTTTCAATCAACTACTAATCATATTGACTATGGACCTTTATAAATCTTGCTCCATATAGTGTTTACAATAATATACACATGCACATTTACTCAACCAACAAATAAGACGATATGATGTCGGCATATGAAACAAGGGAATCTAGAGGCTTACACCTCCACCCTCAAAAGTAGTACCAGGATTCACCTACTTCCTAGGAAGTCCAGAATCCACTGCCAAAGTCAATGTTTCATTCAATGTCCAACGCTACAATCTTACACCACTTGTCATCTCCGTCAATAGTTACTGACTCATTGTTCCATGGCACACTCCCAATGTGCATCTAATTCCATCTTACAATGTTAATGACCAAAACAAATCCATCTGCGACCTTTTTTTCTCTACTACATAGTCCTTTGGGCAATCTGGTCACCCCCTTCTATGCAGTCACTCACCTACCAAGTTCCCCAACATCCCCTATCGTGGGTTATCCATCTCTTATCAATGTTTCCTCTCATAGAAAGTTCAAACAACGAAAGCATATCCCTGCCTCAAAATCATCCTACCAGTCATAGCATGCTCATGGAAATCAGTGGACACTATAGAGAACTAGTGTCCCACAATGGCTCTACTAAGGTTTTCTTCTCAATTTGGGTTGGGTGTCCATTTAGTGTGACAAGTGAACAAGGTTCTCATTTCCTAAGTCAAGCTAGGCTATAGCTACCTTGATTTACTTCTTGCATCTTCTTCCGAGTTGTAGTTAGTTGGCATATTATAATATATAAAGAAGCTTTGACACCTAAAGTGCTTTACCAACATATGGCTTCCTCTTCCAATTCGTTTTTTTGTTGCTGCTAATTCTTGTAGTTAGTTTCAACCACCCAAACTAGGAATTTCCATGCTTTCCTGTACCAAGCACATAATTTCTATTAAATTCAAAACAAATTGAAATAAATTTAAATCATACCTCATTGGTGGTCCGTCAATAAGGTACACTTGCATTTAAGTTTACTTATTGTCATAACAAGTCAAACTAGTTGTTTGATCAAATCATCATGTATAAACGCATCACATTAGTTAGCTCAAAACACAAACATCATAGATCAAAATCATGAATCACATACAATCATCATAAACCAAAATCATAGATCACATGTAATCATTATAAATCAAAATCACAAATCATATGTATAATAAAACTAAAATAAAATACTAATACTTACCCTTTAATCGGTCCTTACCATTACCTTTGTTCTTTCTGTACACACACTGGATCGGTTGCCACCCCCGGCAAGCACCCAATGCCTTTCCTTCTATTCAATCACGTACACATACACATAGTGTACATCACAACATGTACATCCACACACAACATACAAGACCACACAATACATACACCTACACCCTGCATACAACATAACACATACACTTAGACATAACGTACGATACCACACAATAAATACACCTACACCTGATGTACAACACAACACATACATCTATACCTAATGTACAACACCACATAATACATATACCTACACCTGGCATACAACATAACACAATACATGTACTATACAGAGGACAACACAATGAATACACATGTCATGATACCACATCTACACAATGCACATACATAGTACTGCATGCCCACAACACAGCATGTATGACATGCACACAATACCACATGTACACCGGTACCATATGTACGACATGTACACAACACCACCTGCACAACATGTGCACAACATCAAATGTACATGGCACCAACAGCACATACACAACGCCACATGTACACCGCACCACCTATACAATGTGTACACAATACCACATGTACACAACACCAAATGCATGACATCTACATGACACCACATGTACATAGCGCCAAATGCATGACATGTACACAGCACCACCTACACATATAGAACCACATGTACACAGCACCACATGCACACAACAACACATGTACAATCATGCACACAACACCATATGTACATAGCACCACATGTACAACATGCACACAACACCACAGATATAATCATTGAATATACAATATGCGCAACATATACACAACCTTAGTCACCGGATTCAGCGAACTTGAATGAATAAATTTGAAATTTGTTTAATTTCAACCGAATTCGAATTTATTTGT
The DNA here is from genome assembly GCA_000404065.3 of Pinus taeda. NCBI lineage: Eukaryota > Viridiplantae > Streptophyta > Pinopsida > Pinales > Pinaceae > Pinus > Pinus taeda. The sequence continues at coordinate 58,224 of APFE031373225.1, forward strand.
TCAAGTTCGCCGAAAAAATTCCAAACTCGAATAAAATTCTGAACACGAACAAAATGTCGAACTCTAATAAAAAAATCCCATTAAATTTGTTTAGGTTCATTTTTTTCTCCATTTTAAAAAAAAATAAATTTTATGCGGGCCTTTTCGTTGTTTAAAAATTAAAAAAAAAAAAATTAAGTTTCGATGTTCACAAGCCCATGGGTTTGATTTTGTTCCAACTTGTGGCCCGCGGGTCTGTTTTGTTTTATAAACAGAACCATGACCATAAAAGTGAAAATAGAACTGTGACCAATCCACGGCATACACAACTCTCTGTGAGTTTTCAAATGGTTTTCAACGGGTTTTCGAGTCTCAGCGTCGACATACATAGCCTACAGGTGACCAGTGCAGCATGTCGGCATACACATCTTGGCCCACTGCCACATAGCTCGGCCTCCTGCACACTGCACGCATACACAATGAAGAGTACAGCTCGACACTGCATGCATACAATTTATCAGTGTTTATTTTTTTGTTTATAAACAACTCTAGCCTCTGCCTTCTCCTGCACCGTGCATGCATACACACGCTGAGACTCTATTGGACAGGCACAACAAATGGCATTCCTGAGGCAACATAAGGGTTTTGAAGGATTAATCTTTGTGGCCAAGTTCCAACCTCAGAAGGCAGTGACTCACACTTGGAGATAATTCAGAGTTCTGTTGAGGGTTGCAGTTCTAGCAGAGCAGTGGGCCACCTTCAAGCAGCCTCCAGCAAGCTGCACTCTCTAGACTCCAATGCCCAAGTAAGTAAAAAATAAAAATACAATTATTTTTTTTATTAGTGCAATATAATTTACTAGTTTTTATTGGTTAAATACAATTTATCAGTGAGTCACAAATTACAATTTACTAGTTTTTTTAATATAGTGTCTGGACTCTTAGGCTTCAGCCTAAGAGATCTAGACTCTTTAAATATATTTCATAAATTATAGTTTCAAACTTTCATAATTTCATTTTGCAAAAAAAATATAAACTAATTAAAATGTAAATTAAAAAAAAAAAATGCAAACATTTCGGGCTTCAAGCCTTCACCTCAGTCTTCAACAATCAAAAGTTCAGAACTTTCAAATTTCAATGGCATCCCCAAAATCAACTATTGTAGCATGGAATTTTGTCAAAAAAGAGGGGAAAATTCTTTTGTGTCAGCTGTGTGGATATCAATTCACTGGCTCTTTAACTAGAGCAATGTATCACCTTCTCAGTATTAGCAATGGAAGTGGAGGTGGTGTTGAAGGCTACACTAAGATCTCTAATGAACAAAAAACCACAGTGGAGAAAGACTATTTCACTTCAAAGATGGAAATGAGAAAAGGGAAAATAAGAGGTAGTGAATTGAGAGGGTGATTGTCATGTCTTCCTCCAACACCATTAATTCAATCTCAACCAATTGTGGATCAAGTTCTACTCAAGTAAAAACAGGTGGAACCAAAACACTAAATCAATTCTGGAAACCTCTTGAGAAACAAGAAGTTGATGATGTTGTTGCAAAATTCTTTTATGCATGTGCAATTCCCTTTAATGTGGAGAGGAGTCCATATTTTAAAAATATAATTAAAAAGGCCATTGATTTTGGGAAGGGCTATGTTCCTCCTGGATCTGAAGCTTTAAGGACAACTTTGCTAAAGAAAACAAAAGATAGAGTGACAGGAAAGTTGGTTCAGATTAAAGAATCTTTGAAGCTTGCAAGATGCACAATTTTGAGCGATGATTGGTCAGATTTGTGTCATCACCCACTGACCAATGTGCTTGTTTATAGTCCTAAAGGGGTACTTATCTTCAAGGCAGTAAATGCAATGGATCGAGTGAAGGCATCAGAATTTATTTTCGGAATTTTGGATGAAGCGATTCAAGAGGTTGGGGAGGAAAATGTGGTCGATGTTATTACAGATAATGCATCAAATTGTGTTGGTGTAGGGAAGCTGATTATGGAAAAGTATAATCACATTTATTGGACCCCTTGTGTAGCTCACTGCTTGGATTTAATGTTGCATGACTTAGCCAAATTTCCTTGGGTCAATGAAACAATTCGAAGAGCCAAAAAAATTGCAAACTTCATCATCAACCATCTTCTCACTTTGAGCATATATAAGAAGAATGCATCAAAAGAGTTGTTGAGGCCTTGTGATACAAGGTTTTCCACTTTTTATATTACTCTGAAAAGAGTTGTTGAGGAAAAATCAAGACTAAGAGCTGTTTTTTGCAATATTGAGTGGGAGAGATCTACCCTTTCAAAACAAACTAAGGGAAAAAATGTTGAACAGATAGTGCTCAATAATGGCTTTTGGGAAAATGCAAACAAGGTTTTAAAAATATGTGGCCCAATTTTTAATGTGCTCCACATGGTTGATGGTGACAAACCTTGTATGGGTTCTGTTTATGAAATCATTGATCTTTGCAAAGAGACCATTACAAGTGGTTTTAATAATGTGGACGCTGATTACCAGGAGATATTGGATTTAATTGATCAAAGATGGAAGATGATGCATAGTCCATTACATGCAGCAGAATGCTACTTGGACCCTATATTGTTTGGGTTACCAAGACATAGGGATGAAGACGTCATGAATGGACTTATCCAGGCTATTGAGAAGCTAAATCCAGATCCAGAACTTGCGGGTTTGGTCAGAAGTCAGTTGAGGACATACAGGTTAGAAGAAGGGTTATTTGGAACACAATCAACAAAGTATGATAGGACCAGAAGTGATTGGGTAGTATGGTGGGAATTTTATGGTTTAGGGACACCACAATTGCAAAATTTTGCAATTCATATCTTAAGCCAGGGATCAAGTGCATCAGCATGTGAAAGGAATTGGACTTCCTTTGACCACTTTCATTCCAAGAAAAGAAATAGATTGTTATCTGGAAGATTAGAAGATCTTGTTTATGTTCATAGTAACTTGTAGTTGGCTTTGAAAAATGTGGCTAAAGATTCATCCAATTCATCTACTTTGTGGATCGATCCTATTCAAAATGTATCAATGGATGAAGCTTATTTGTACATTGATTATGACATTGACAGGGAATTGAGTGATGAATTTGATGCTAAAGCATCTAGCGGATTCACAGCTCCTACTGCTCTCGATGATATAGAAATTTTTGATATAACAAGTGGGCCACAGGAACATCAAGAATAAAACTTGTGTTCCTATTTTAGACTTCTAGTTTACCTTTTGCATGAACAATTTTCTAAAACTGCCAAGCTACTTTAAACTTTCGAGTTTATATATTTTCAATACTTTTTTATCAAATTGTTTTTTAATATATGAAATCTGATATGGCTCATGGTTTTGTTGAATTTGATATGGGTGCGAATGTCTATGATGAAGTTCTCACCTTGTTTAGTATGTTACATGTATGGAAGTTGGTTTTTTATTGGCATTCGCTTTCATGGTTTATAAAATTATGTGGAAATGATTTAAATGTTTGAGCAAAAATAGTATGGGTAATTATATTATAAGTGAAACTCCAAGTGGTTTTACCCTAGCAAGGGTTTTGGTTAATCGTTGATTACTATAGACAACAATAACACTGCTAACTCTTCGCTGGCTCCCCTCGATGCCTTCGCTCCCCTACAGGAACCCACTATCTCCGGCAGTTACGGTTCTGTTACAACTGCAGCATGGAGGATATGGATTTCGAGGCCGTTGATTATTCTCCAGACCCATTTCCCAACCAACCTATCTTTAGCCGCCCTAACCGTAAACCAGCTCATTCCGCTCATCACTCACCTATCGACCCGTCTCCATCTCGCTCTTCTCTTGTGGTAACCCTCCATGGACAATCATCTTCCTCTCTACACTTCGGGACTCTCTCCATTGCTTCCCCGGCTCTTGATTGTCCCCCGCTCTCACTTGGGACCCTGCATCTACTTGTTGTTTCACCCCCATCTCCTTCCTTTGAGTTGGCGCCTCCGGGGGATCTTTTTCAACAGGACATTCCATCCCTTCACTTGAATCTGGACCACACTGAAGCAACTAAGCATCCAATAGTGCGTTCAAACATTCCTCTCGGCCTTGGATTAGCGGTACCATCGTATATTCCCCCATTTGGTTGCTTCAAAACCCCTGTCATCAAGGTGAAATCTGTGGCACAACAGTTGCAACAGGATGGTCAAATTCCTATTGATCTGTTGTAGGACCATCCCACTATCCCCTGGATTGGGAAAAGAAAGATTAAGTGTGTCAAGGAATCAGCCAAGGATTTCACCATAAAGTTCGGCGAGGTTTTTTCCATGGGGGAAGTTGTAGACTCGGCCGAAAAGATTCTAGTTGGTAGGGTTCATGGTCGGGCATATTCCACGGAATGACTTGGCCTCAGGGTAAAAGAAATCTGAGGGAACATTTTCAAGGAGCTACCGGATGTACAAATTTTACCCCAGGACTGGTTCACTCTCCACTTCGCTCAGGAAGAATATACAAATATGGCTTTAGCCAGGTACTGGCACTTTGAAATGGCCCCAGTTTCGCTAAAACGATGGAGTCCATTATTCGATCCAGAAAGGGAGCAGATTGGGGTTGGACCACTCTGGGTTCACTTGCCAGGGCACCCTCTACAATACTGGTTGGAGGATGTTTTCATCCGTATTGGTAATACCCTTGGCACTTATTTAGACTATGATAAATCATACATAGAGTCGAAGAACAGAACACTAGCTCGTATATTGGTCCATTTGGATACCCGTGAAGGTCTGGAGGAGAAAATCACTCTGTAGTGGCAAAATTTCATCAGGATACAAATACTGGACTATGAAGGAATTCCATTAAGGTGTTGTTGATGTCATAAAGTGGGTCACCTATATAAAGAATGCCCATTTATTTGAAAGAGTCTTGAACCTCCGGGGGCTTCTGAAGGTGTAAAGGGTCAGCCGTGCTCATCTCCGGTATAGACGCCAGCGATGGCCCCACACAAAGTTGGCATGGATTGCATTCCTTAGACATCTGGATATGTTCACAGGCCTCCCTCCCTGCTGATGACTCAATCTCAGGCTGCGGTAGAGACTGCGCATACCTTGGGTATTTATCTTTCCTCCCTTCTTGTTAATTCTTTTATGAATGTATATTCTGCACAGCATCCATCTGCATTTCCTTCGAATAGGTCTATTCCGCATCCTTCCATTCCTTGCTCTGTTTCCTCCCACCAGCCTATTTTCTCCACCACTTCTCCATCTTTTTCCCTTACATCCTCTGCCTCTCCATCGCCTCCTCTGGATTGGCCAAATCTACCTCATCCTTACAACCTTCGCTCTCACACCCACTCTGTTGATTCATCATCCTCTCACACAGGTTTAGGTCTCACACACCTTGGACTCCCCATCAAACCCCCTTGTGAGTGCAAATCCTTCCTCTCTAAAGCTATTCTATGTGTTGGGGATGAAGTTGTAACTGGTAGACAATCCTCCTTGAATCGAGTTCTTAGAGTTATTAACGCCCTACCCCAGTTCCCCCATGAAGTGGCTATCTTATAACTGTAGGGGTATGGCTAGCTCCCCCAAAAAGTTAGCCCTTCGTAGACTGTTTGATATTGAACATGCAGACATTATCATGCTCCAAGAAACCCTAAGAGAATTAAAGCATATCACTTGCATTCTAGGATCTTTGAAGCCAGGATAGCAATTCCTCTCCCTTGATGCCTTTGGTCAATCTGAAGGCCTTGCTATAGGATACAATCTGCACACAACCAAGCTTAGGTCTTCCTAGGGAGGAATAGGCTTCATCGGCATGGACATTTTTTTGACAGAACTTGGAATGGACCTTAAGGTCATCAATGTGTATGCACCCTGTCAAGGGCGAGAGGGTTTCTCCAATTGGTTTCTGAATTTATCCATTACCTCATCGGACAATCTCATCATTGGTGGAGATCTCAATTTCTCCCTTGGGTATGGGGAGTCTTGAGGAACCCAGGCTCAGGTGGATCCATTAACAGAAGCTATGGAGGAATTACTTTATCAACATTATCTGACAGATGTTCCCATGATTAAACCTCTTCCTACTTGGAGAAATAGAAGGGTTGGGGAGGTTTCCCTTGCAAGAAGACTGGACAAATTTCTGATCAAAGTCCCTTTGCTCCAGAAACTATCTAGAAATAGACAATGGGTGGGCTCAAGTGGCATATCTAATCACTCTCGTATTTTCTTGGAGATATTGGGTTCTTATAACAAACCCAGGCCACCCTTCAAATTCAATCATTTTTGGTTACAAGATCCGAGCTACATCAAGTTAATCGTTGATTACTAGAAAGCAAATCCTCCTTCTTGATATCAAACTTTGGCTAAGGGTTTCTGTCATAACCTCTCCTATCTCAAACAACTTTCTATAAAATGGCAAAGGACAAAGCATTAAGGGATTATCTTACCCTTACTTAGATTGAATCATCTCTGGCTCATCTCTTGGATGATCAAGACAAGGGTTTCACATCGGCGGATGCAAAAGCTCAACTTCTTGAGTTGGAAAACTAGTGCTCCAAAATTTTGAAGGATAGGGAGGAAACATGGCGACTTAAGAGTAGGGAAATCTGGCTACAAGCGGGGGATGACAATACGAGTTTTTTCAGAACTATGCCAAGGGGAGGAAGGCATCCAACACAATCTGGAATCTGCATATGCCTGATGGAGGCATGGTTGATGGTTTCAGTAAGCTCTCTTAATTGGGGTATTCTCACTTTCAGAATCTCTACAATGCTCTGCCAGGGATTAATCTTGCGGAAATTATCCACATTGTTGGTCACGTCTCCAGATTTGTGGATGAAGACTCGATGGATGATCTCACCTCTCTTGTCTCACTTGTTGAACTGGAAGGGACTCTGAAATGGTTCAAAAAATATAAAAGCTCGGGTCCGGATGGTTGGTCGATTGAATTCTACCTAGCCTTCTATGAGCTCTTGGGACAGGATTTGCTCAATGTAGTGGAAGAATGTAGGATCTATGGGCAAATGTACGAGGCCATAAATTCCACCTTTATCACCCTAATTCCAAAGTGAGACTCCCCCTCATATTTCCATGATTTTCAACCTATTTCGCTATGTAAGTTATATTTATAAAATCATAGCAAAGATCATTGCCAATAGAATCCGCCCCATCCTCTCCTACCATATCTCTCCTCATCAATTTTCTTTCCTCCAAAACCGTCAAATTCATGAGGCTACCGGTACGGCTCAGGAAGCTTTGCATTCTATCAAAATCAAAAAATTGAAGGGCATAATTCTTAAGATAGATTTGGAAAAGGCTTTTGATAGAGTCAGCTAGCTATATATCAAAATGATTCTTATTCATATGGGATTCCCTCTTTCCTTTACGACCTGGATCATGTGTTGTATCTCCTCTACAACTTTCAACATCCTCATAAATGGATCAGCCACACATTTTTTCCATGTGGAATGTGGCCTTAGACAAGGATGCCCTCTTTCCCCTCTTCTCTTCCTTATTTTCATGGAAGGTCTCAACAGCGTTATAGCTTCATCCAAAAGGGATGGAAGGTTTCATGGACTTAAAATGAGTGACCTCTGCTTCCTCACTCACCTCCTGTTTGTAGATGATGTTATTATATTCCTTGATGGCAGCATCTGAGTTTTGGCCACTTTTGCTGACATTCTATTCCTATTCTCTCGGGCCACAGGTATGGAGGCCAATCATGGGAAGTCTACTATCTCTCCCTCCCACATATCCCCTCATGAACTCAGATTTTCCAATTAGCATTTCCCCTATAACTTGCTTCCCCTGGAGCAGGGTCTTAAATATATAGGTTTTTGGATTAAACCCCACTATCACAAGATTGTTGATTGGATTTGGTTGGTGATCAAGATAGAGAAGAGATTAACTAACTAGAATCATTGATTCCTTTCCAGAGCTGGTTGCCTTGTTCTAATCAAATCAGTGCTCGAAGCTACCCCTGTATACTGGATGGCACTAGCATGGATCCCCCATGGAATACTTGCCCGCATACATAAAATCTACTGTAGATACCTATGGAATGGACAACAAGATAAGAACATCTTTGTCTAGGTGAGTTGGAAGCAAATTTCACTCCTGAAAAAATGAGGTGGCTGGGGTCTTAAATATATGGATGTATTTTCTCGAGCTTTAGCTAAAAAAATGGGATGGACTCTTCTAATGTCCCATAACCTCTGGACCATGGCCACATACCATAAGTATGTCTAGCCCCTTCAGCTTATGGATTGGGTCTGTCTGCCTAGCTGGTTGAGAACTGGTATATCTACTGTCTGAAAGGCGATCCTTCAAACCCTACATATCATTTGAGAAAACCTGGCATGGACGATTAATGATGGTCAACAGGTGCGCATTGGTTTGGACCTGTGGACAAGGTGAGGCAACAAACATCATCTTCCAAGAGAGCTCATTCATTACTTGAACCAGAGGGATATCAGAGTGATCATGCAGATAGTAAATGAAGATCATAGCACTATCTTTGAGAAAGGATGGAGATTTGCCCAATCCCTCAACATCCCTCTATAATGGCAACATGTTTGGTATAATTATATAATTGCTCTATCAAAATCACATGTGCGCATAAAAGATGGACCAGACGAGCTCATATGGACCTTGGTTGCATGGTTCCTACACCCCCAAACTCGACTACCTTGGTTTGATTAAGAATAGACAGCCAGAGATTATCCAGGACTGGTGGAGCTTTATTTGGAACCTAAAAACACCTCCTCGGACCCGACTATTCATATGGTGTACACTCAGCAACAAAGTGCCTACAGGAGACCACCTTACTCACCATTCCTTCCACGGACCACACTGGTGTATTATGTGTAAACAAGACTTTGAAACAATTGACCATCTATTTCTAAAATGCTCGATCTCAACTCAACTATGGTAGACGAGCACATCCTCATTGTCCATTCCTAGGAGATGGGAAGGGAACAATATTAATCAAGCTTGGAATAACTAGGCTAAATCACATCGTGGGACCAAAACTCTCTGTCTCCCGCTCCTACTGTGCTGGACTGTTTGGCTCACCCGTAATAGCATCATCGTCAAGGACGACATTATCTGTTGGCCTATCATCTCTAAAAAGCTTGTGTCTACTTTCAACGAAATCTCAAAGACTTCACATGCTCCTCCCCATCGCATTCACAATCCAGGGCCTATCAATAAATCTATCCCGTGGGAAGTTTTCGATGGTGCAGCCCAAGGCCATGGCTACGAAGGCAGTTTCATTCTTCACTTGACTGATAACCATTCATAGAAAGTCCAGCTTGGACTTGGGTAAGGAACTAAAAAAATTTGTAAGCTTATTACTCTTCGGCACCTTCTATGTTTCTCATTAGCTCATGATTGCATTAATCTACAAATTTTCGGGGATTCCAAAATCACTATCAATTGGTTCAACAACTCTAATCTCTGTCATGCACACTCACTTAGGAATATATTGGATGAGGTGGTCTCTTTCAAAGCTCATTGTAACTCCATTTCGTGTCAACATATTTTCAAGGAATATAACAAAAGCGTTGACAAGCTTTCCAAGGCAACCACGATATTACCCCGAGGTCAGTGGATGATCCTGGAGCAGAACGGTGCAGAATAGTCTCTATACTACCACAGGCCATATATTGATTGAGAATATCATAGGGTGGTCAGGCCCTAAATTTTTTGCGATATGATCGGGTACAGTTATTGTATATTTTGTATTTAATTTTCCTATGTTTTAATGAGATTGTCTATATTATCTACTAGTTGGACACCCTACATGGTGGAGTTTTTTTTTTCTTAAGGATTTTGATGGCTGCTACCATAAATTATAATCTTATGTATTTGCAACGTGCATTATGGACTTTGAATTTGAATTTAAATTGATTATATATATATATATATATATATATATATATAATATATATATACATTTTTTTTTCAAATTTCTATATGTCGAACAATATCGTCAAAATTTTAGGTGCCGAACTTTATTCAAATTTCAAGGTCGTCGAACTCGAACAGGAACACGAACTTGGTGACTTAGTACACAACAATAGCACTTCATGTCCAAAAACACATTGTCTCTACCAAGAAGCCTTGCTTCCAGTGTCTCTCTGACATACATGCTTATCCTAACATGCCGTGGATCACACTGTTTTCATTCCTCTGATGTATCTCGCAGCATTACCAGTCCATAACGTAAACATAGGCATAGTATAAAAACATAATATAAACTCATATCCACATGATAATGACCTCATAAATTTTTCGAGGCTACTCTTCCTACTTGATTGCCCATAAGACTAGGAACCTCTTTCATGCCCTTCACTTGCATAAGAAATCATTCCTCCATAGAATGATCCTTGACAATCCTGCCATAAACTAACATAGATACTAGATACATACGTATATATAAACATTAGCATAAACCAATCATGATCTCATCAAAGAACGACATACATAAATACATATATACATATAAATATTAGCTTTAGACAATCATGATTTATGACGACCCTGTCAGACAATGACATGCATACATACATGTATACTTATATAGACATCATCATAATCATGATCAAAACATAATTACCAAATAGCATAAGGTTAAGGTTTATAAAACTCCCTTTATCCATTCACAGCATGCACAACATTGAGAACAATGGTTCCCAACATAGCTAAGGCATTCGATGCCTCAAATACATGTATTTTACCTTTCTCATGTTTGTATTGCCACCATCTATTTACCACAATGGACCCAACCAGTGGAATCAAATGTCATATTCTTACCTTCAATTGCCCTTACTCATGCACTAAGCTTCATCTGGGCCTTACCTTACCTGTCGAGTATCACACAGCTCTCCCTGAGCTCCATTAACTTCCTCGTTCCCAACAAATTCCCATGACCCTCAAAACATAAAGGCAAGAACAAGAAACAAACAAGAAGAAAACCATGAAACACCAATAGCAACATGAAACCACAAACAAAGTGGCAACGCCTTGCACCAGACATAATCAAAACCCATAAATCGAGCTCAAAGAAATCACAAAATACCAAAGGCACAAAACTCCCAACAAAAACCATGAGTCAAACCCATGGGTTCCCAATACCTCCAAGGGAAATTCAAACTGATCCTTCTTCAATATTTCATGGCAATCTCTTTTTCCATGCAATCCCTTGCATAATATTGCCATAAACACATAACTGTCAGTGCATAAGTAAACATAACAATATACCAGTTATCTTACCTTTTTGTGCCAAGCACATTGACACATTATACACCTACACATATCATTCCTCACATGATTCCAATTCTCTCGACGAATCCAACTATAACTAGAAACTAGTTAATATATCTGTCAAATACATGTTTAGGAATATAACATATATCCACATAATGTCAGACAAAATCTAGGTTAAGAAGACTTACTGTATTCAAAGCATTCATTCATTTGGAATTGTGGTTTCTAAACATAGCCAAATGAATCCTCACCCAATTCCCTTCTTTTACCTTTTTACCTTCCTGCAATCAAGTCTTATTATGTATTTTCAGATCACCCCACTATTAGTTATATAAACAATTCAACTATTACCTTTTCATGCTAATACCAAGCATATTTGCCTGCAACTATTTACACATGTTAGCCACATGTTCCAAGGATCAAAACATCATGTCTATTAATTGAAATCAACATTTTCCAAGACTACAACCATGTCATAATAAATTAATAGTCAAAATCACAATACTACAACTAGCACACACTTACACTCAAGTACATATCAGTTGTCTCAGCACATAATGTGTTAGTACAACCATCTTAAAACAAGACCATTCATTCGTGCAATCTTTCAGACACATACTCATCATGCAATTAATTAATCATTCAAACATCTTGCATACATACCATGTTAAATAAATCAACTAGATGACATAATCAAACACTCAACCATCAAATAGATGACATAATAAAACTCATACCTTAATGTATCTCAGAGGAGGTTATCTTGTTTGCACAATAAATCTAATTTAGCATGATATAACCTCACAACACATCAACTCAACACAAATAAGGTCATGATATCCATAACAGTAACCAGCTAATAGGTTCACCTCATAAGCTCATAAACAATTGTCATTCATGCATAACAATCATGTATGAACTAACGGTCTAGATTAGTATGACATAATGTCACAACATATTAAATCATACTTGAATGTCATAACCATGATCATCTGCATAGGTCAATCCAATTTAGCGTAAAACATGATAACATCAAGACCTCAGCTACAATGATCATAATCATCAGGAATATGACCACAATGCATAAAACAACATGTTACTATCATTCATAACTATTTGACACATGTACATATGACTACACTAATCAACTAGCTAATTTATCATCCATGTAACCATAATGATAGAATGACAAGCATATAAGTAACCATAATTCCTATAACAACCATTAACCACATACCTGCATGTCAAATATACAAACCTATATAACGATTTGATCTTACCCCAAAGTCTAGTGTTGCAACCTCGCTTTGATGATTTGCACCTCCTGCTCTATCTCAACCAACACATTAGCATCCTAACATACCAATAACATCATGATGACCTAATTGGATATAATGACCTCATGATGCATGCTTAACCTACTATACATGCATAACCATAACCATGACAATTCATGCATAACAACACATAGACATTGACATGCATAACAAATTCATATACAACTAACGTGCATTCATGACAAACACATCCCAACAACAACATCATCAACTTTTACATGACAACACAACTGTAACAGTGGCCACTACCATGCATATCTAACAAGCACATATACAACTTACATGCAGGAATGACAAACAGATTTTGCCCATCCAATCCAAGTGTTGAACCAAAAGAGAACAAAAACTAGACATTCCCCAAACACCCAAAGAGAACAAAAGCTAGACATTCCCCAAAGAGAATGAAACCCGCTCTGACACCACTATGTAACACCATCGTCCCATATTTACCTAAGTTAACCAATCTGTTGGGATAAACATGTGACGAGAGTCTACTATGATCTGATTCAACACCCCATGTACAATTAAGGAAGTGGAATCGACAAAACACAGCCAATCTGACCTTCTACACATGTTACAGAACCTTCAAGATCCAACGAACCCTTCCAGGTGACCAACCCCTGAGGTAACTTGACATTTTACTGACCTAGAGCCTTAGTTGCTCCCATGAGATGGGAATGCATGTGAATGGGACCCTCTAGTCACTCCCATAGCAAGGGAATACCAACGACTGGGGACTTTTTCAGCTAGTTCTTAGCCAATGACCCTGAATTTTGTGCCACTTTTTCAGGTCCAGGGCTCAAGACACTGCCCAAAACTCCATGAAACCTTTAGGAAGGATAAATAAAACAGAAAAAAGGTACCAATGCAAACATTTGATCAATGACTTGAATGAACCCCTACTAGCCATGATAGGAATTTCGTCAAACATGTCACAAATATGCATTTTACGGTCATAACAACAAATCTAAGCATAGAGTCTCATACTTATCTGAGAATAGCTAAGAAGCATTGATGCCTTATCACATTAGCTGCGTTATCATCTATTAGGTCATATGTCCATTTTTAGTTCATTTACCAATCAAAACATGATGATATCCATACTTCATCATTGTCATAAAACATACTCATAACCAACATATAAACAACATAAATAACAAGGATACAACAAGCATAAATCCACATATAAGCGAGTACATTTACACATGAAATACCAAGGAGAAGTAACTCTTATTAATGAATTCGTAAGCCAACTAGGTATGGGACTTCCACGAACCACCCGACCATAGATTGGTTGAACCAAATATTTCTTTCATCCATTCACCCTTGGACCATATTCCAAGCATGAATGTGGAACTTCATAAGAAAAATAAACCAAGGCTTCTCGAGGCTACACCACCTCACCCTCATCAATCGAACTAGGTTTTACCGCAATCCCCACCAAATCACTAGGCCCTAAACAAGCATGGATGCCACTAGATTTCTCCACCTACACCGTGAGGAATTTCCTTGTCTCATAGTCTCTAGGATTTACCTTACATCCCACCATACAACGGTCGAGGATCCCTAGGCCTAATCAAGACTCCACATATAGGCTTTACCATATATCCTAGCATTCATTGGCCAAGGATCCTTAGGCATGATTGAGGGCACCCACCTCTAGGATCTACCATATATCCTGACATTCACCGATCAAGGATTTCTAGGCCCACCGAGGTAACAAAAAAATTGGCTTTTTCACAACCCATAGTCTGGTTCAGGGGTTACTAGGCCAAGGCTTCACCGCAATCCATAATCTAATTCAGGGATCACTAGGCCATGTTTTTGTTTTTCTTTTATATACAACCTCACTCAGTTTCAAATCCATCCCGCAATACAACTCAAAAAAACATGAGAACCCTATCACACCATGGGTATCCCGAAATGGGAAGGCAATGCCGAAGAACAATGTCACACTTGGAAAGACCCATGCCCGTGATAGAAAGAGAACCAAGAACACACATGCATACCCATGCATGCCAGAACTAGCAAGGAAATCATACATGCAACTCAATACCTACAAATAATCCCATTGTAGATGGTTAATCTTGCTCTTCCTTGCTTGATATTTGCTTCTCTTTTCCTTCTTTCCTTTCCTTACTCCAGTGTTGAAGTGCTCCAAGAAAACTCTAAGTGTCCAAGAGTATGAGAGAGAGAGAGAATAGAGAGAGCTTGAAAACTAAACTAGAAAAAGTCTATGAATTGGTCCTCATAAGCTTTTTTATCAATGAAGCCTCTATTTTCTTCAATTTCCTCTAGTTTCCTTCATTTTCCTCCTCACATGCATCCTGTAACCTTTCACCTTCCTTTTTTCCTAATTTATTTTATTTTGGTAAATAAATTAACAAAAATTCCATTTTTCTTTTCCAAAGCATTTTTCATTGTCCTTTAGCCATAATAATCAAAATGAACGCCCACTAGGATGCTTTTCCCACCATTCAACTTGGAATACGTGTCCTGTGACCTTGGTCTTATAATTTTTTTACATGAATTTTTACCAGGGTTGTTACATCAAATCCTCAATTCCCCCCCCGCACATCCCCACCCATAGCCCGCATCTCTTTGCCATACATACATGGTACCATTGATTGTATCTTCAAAATTCTTTCTAAAATGAATATCCAAACATTATTTAAACCTTATAAAACCATTAAGCACTTCTTCAAACCTATTAAAGATAGATCTGATTGGATGCCTGGATCAGGTCTTTATCAGATCCCATAATCCTATGGAAAATATCATATTGGTTAA
This sequence comes from Pinus taeda, assembly GCA_000404065.3. Lineage (NCBI taxonomy): Eukaryota > Viridiplantae > Streptophyta > Pinopsida > Pinales > Pinaceae > Pinus > Pinus taeda. The sequence goes on from APFE031373225.1 coordinate 73,565, forward strand.
ACAGGTAGATCCCTCCAAACTTGCTTCAAAGAACATGTTGCTGACACCAATAATAATCATAGTCGCACTACCAAATCATCCATTGAGGAACATTCACATAAATATAACCACCACATTTTCTTTGGTGTCTACAAAACTCTTAGCTTCAAAACCCTTATATACCACTTCAATCCTCTAAGAAGTTTTTCAAATTGATTCATCAATAGCGCTACCACCCCCCTGAAACACCCACCAAGGGGGGCTGCACCCCCTTGATGTGCCCGATGCAACGAACAATGACAGTTGTGGTCCCCCCACATGTGAGGCTAGTCATGGAAAGAATATAAAACACACCCAACATTCTCCCACTTATTGTTTTATTTTCCACATAATGGGTCATAAGAGAGCTTAGTCATTGATCTAGCCCTACAATGCCCATTGTTTCTCTACACCAAGAAAACTTCTCAGTGCTCACAAACTTCATTAACGCATCTACATCATTCTTCAAAGTGTCCACCTTTACCAACAACACCTTTTCGTCCTCAACTATATCCCTCACAAAGTGATATTGAACATCAATGTGCTTTGTCTTCGAATGATAAGAAGGGTCCTTTGCCAAGAAAATTTCTCTTTGGCTATCATAGTCTATCCTTATAGCCTGTTGTACCGACCCCATACTTGAACACAATCTCTACAACCAAACTGCTTCCTTACTTACATGAGTGGTTGCCATGTTTTCTACCTCTGTAGTTGAAAGCACCACTATAGGCTATCTCTTGCTCATCCAATTGAATGCACCTCAAAATAGGTTTAAAACATACCCATTTTTGGATCTTCTCTAATCCATATCTCCAACCCATTCTGCTTCAAAAAAGCCATGGATGTTCAAAACTCTATCAAATCCTGGTCTTCCTTGGTAGCACTGACCATAATCACTAGTGCCACACAAATACCTGAAAAATCGCTTCATTGTTGTACAATGCTCCTTCCCTGGTTTGGACATAAACCTGCTCAATACTCCCACTATATATGCAATGTCTAGTCTAGAACATAGCATTTCATACATCATGCTATCGACTGCACTTGCATATGGAACACGAGACATGTCCTCTTCCTCTTGTTGTGTCTTGGGACATTTTTCAACATATAACTTTACACCTACAAGAATAGGAACCTTCACCGGTTTACTATCCTACATATTAAACCTCTACGGAATTTTCTCAACATACTTCCTCTGGTTTAATCAAAGCTTCCTCTTTTCCCAATCTCATTTAATTTCCATGCCCAAAATATAGTTTGCAGCACCAAGATCCTTCATATCGATTTTGGAGGACAATTGGATCTTAAAATCCTGGATAATTTCTTTATCATTTCCAATTGGCAACATATCATCCACATACAAGACTAAATAAATAACATAGTCACCAATTAATTTAAAATACACTTGATGATCCACTGTGCTTCTGGTGAACCCAAGTCCCCGTATATATGTATCAAATTTCTGATACCACATCCTTAGTGATTGTTTTAACCCATACTAAGACTTTTTTAACTTGCATACTAATTATTTCTTATCCTTAACCACAAAGCCTTTAGATTGCTTCATGTAGATCTCTTCTTCTAGATCCCTGTGAATAAATGTTGTCTTCACATCCATTTATTCTACTTCAAAATCAAAAGGAGTAGCATCAAATACAAGTAATCTAATAGAATCTACCTTGGAAACAGGAGAAAATATATCACCAAAATCAATTCCCGACACTTGGGAATAACCTTTTGCTACCAACCAAGATTTGTATTTCTCCACCTTGCCTTCTGCATTCATATTCTTCTCAAATGACCATTTTCTTCCAGTGGGTTTCCTTCCATTTGGAAACTCCACAAGATCCGAAGCCTCATTTTTTCCAAAGATATCATTTCATCAACCATGGCCTCTTTCCAAATTTTTCCATCCTCTAAATCAACTGCCTCCCTAACAGTTCAAGGATAATCATCAGTAATAGATAAAGCAAAATTTGAATAGAAAGCAGATGGACTATACCTTTCTGGCTACATCCTTTCTCAAACTGATCTTCTCATAGCTACAATTTGTGGCTCTTCATCTTATGATTCTTGTTCTGTTGTAGAGTCCGATTCTTCCTCCTTTAGCTCAAACTCTATCTTCTCATGTTCCTTTGGCAGGAATTCATTTTTAATAGCTTATTTCACCTCTCTAAACACCACATCTCGATTGTACACAACCTTCCTTGTTTCTGGGTTCCAAAGCTTATAACCTTTTAAACCATCCATATACCCAATAATGATGCACCTTTAAAATTTACTATCAAACTTGGTTCTTTTCTCCTTTGGAACATGTACATATGCATCACAATAAAATATCCTCAAATGTGAAAGAGAGGGGTTTTTATTAGTCCATACCTCATGTGGAGTCTTATCCTTCAAAGCTGATGAAGGTGGTCTATTAACCAGGTAACATGCAATCTGACCCACCTCTGCCCAAAATTCTTGTCCTAACTTGGAACCACTGAGCATGCTTCTTCCCTTTTCCATCAACATCATGTTCATTGTTTTTGCAACTCCATTTTCTGAGGTGGGTATGGAGTAGTCTTCTGTCGTGCTATACCACACTTCTTACAGAACTCTTCAAATTCCTTCTTGCAAAACTCTCCACCATTATCTGTCCTCAATACCTTTATCTTCTTATCTGTCTGGTTATCCACCAGAGCCTTAAATTATTTAAACCCATCAAAGACTTTAGATTTCTTCCTGAGGAAATATATCCATGTATTCCTTGAGAAGTCATTTATAAATGATACATATTACATAGAATGACCCAATGATGGAACCGACATAGGCCTAAACACATCACTATGCACAAGCTCTAATAATCCTTTCACCTTCTTAGCACCAGAGGGGAAACTCACCTGATTTGCTTCCCATATACACAATATTCATAGAAATCAAAATCTAAAGATAAATTAGACATACCTTATACCATACCATTACCATGAAGTATTTGAAGGCCCTTCTCTCCAATATGTCCAAGCCTTTGATGCCATAACATAATATTTTCTCTAGAGACCACTAGATTTTCTGCTTCACTTTTAGGAACCAAAAAATTGTTGCACCCACTAATAACAACACTACTCAGAAGCTTGTAGAGAGTTACAATCCAAACTCCCCACATCAAAACTAGTGCTCCCTTATCCATCTTGTAGGTATCTTTCTCGAACACTGTTTTTGCACCTAGATCATCCATCTTTCTTACAGAAATCAAATTTCTGCCCAATGCAGGAATATGTAGAACACCTGGAAGGGTTCTAATCCTTCCACCTTAAAACTTCAACTTGACTTTTCTGCATCCAGTGATTCTAACCTTCCTATCATTCCCTAAGAAGACATCATCACCATCATCTTTCTCACACTCGTAGAACCACTCCCTATCAGGAGTGAAGTGAAAGGATGCACGTGAGTTAATCAACCATGCCTCATAATCTACATGTGTAATTGAAGAAGAAAACAAGCACACATCCCCACCTTCATCTGAGGTGGTTTTCACCTCCACAAAAGAAGAATCATCAAATCCCTTTCCTTTCTCAGGAGCTTTAGATCTACAATCCTTTGAAGTGCCCTTCCTTTCCACATTTCCAACACACCTTTAGAGGTTTTCCTGGAGATTTAGATCTCCCACTTGAGGACTTATTTTTGTTTAAGTTATGGCACCATCCTTGTACATAGAAGGCATCTTTATTCTGGCCCTCCATATTTTTCCGTCTTATCTCCTCCGATAGCAAGGATGAGACTATTTCATCAAACTTCAAGGTAGTTGTATTGCTACCTATTGAACAACTAGACTATCCCATGAATCTGGTAGATAATATAGCAAACTCATGCACTTATCTTCATCTGAAATTTTAATATCAACAGATAAAAAATGGCTTACCACAATATTAAAGGCACTCAAATGCTCTTTCATTGAGTCTCCATCCTTCATCCTCAGGTTATAAAACTTTTTCCGCAGGAACAATTTATTCACCAGAGATTTAGTTTGGTACAAATTCCCTAACTTGTCCCACAAAGCCTTTGTCGTAGCTTCTCTTGATACATTTAACAATACTAAATCTGAGATACACAATCGTATTATGCTCTTTGCTTCCCAATCCAACCTTGCCTAGCCTTCATCTAACATTTTCGTTGGTTTAGTACCTAGATATATCGCAATCCACTAATCTTTATCCACTAGCGAATCCTCCATATTGAGTGTCCACAACTCAAAACTCTGACCATTAAATTTTTCGATCTCTATCTTTCCACTGCTCGCCATCTTCTTTCACCGCAAGAATAGATCCCGCAGATCTCCCACTGAACAGGGTATACCACAAGCCGAAGAAAAAACCCCTCAGTAGCAAAGGAGTCCCCTTCAAGTTGAAACAACTCTCATACCAAATGTAGGGTTTAATCCTATACAAAAATTACCTGCAAATGAATTTTAAAAACAAAAAATAAACAATGGTAAGAACATAAAACATAATACAGATATACACAAGAGATATTCCCCTGGATCCCAAAATTGGGACTACTAGATTGATTTTTCACTATGTTCCTTTCAATGCTACAATACATATATATACATGTCAAAGCATTCATAAACCCCAATCCATTAACCCCGGATTAGAACATAACCTTAGTTCCCAAGACTAGATCTATAAAATACCATGGGCAGAAAACCATCATGCCCAAAACCATGTGCAAAACCCATGCACAAAACCATAGGTAGGTCTGACCACCTAATATAGGGTCAAAAGAAAAATTTCGAGGTCGTTGCCCTAGACCTCACGGAGAGGGACTACCACCCCCCTAAAATCCCCTGCACGTGCGACTAGTTGTGGAAAGAATATAACACACAACTAACAAAACCTTCTATGGTTTCCCTAGTATAGGCCAAGCTCCTGTAGGTTTCTTTTGGAGGGCATAAAAGGTGGAACAATGAGTTGAAACATGGCCAGTGAAGGAAGGAAATTGTAGAGGAAGGCTAGTCGTAGTCATTTTGAGGAGATTTTAGGACAAGTGTGGGGTTGTAACAATAGTTATAGTCATCCCTAACAGCGAGTCGAAAATCACAGAAATGTGCATAGAGGCTGAGGTCAAGAAGAGCTTAAGTATTCTGAGGAACAAGGTATGTTTACCCTTTTTGAATTGATGTTTTGCTAGTGCATAAAGTCTAGGTTGGAGAAAGATTTGTTGGGAATCTTATAGATGTTAGGAGGGCAACAAGTAGATGTCCAAAGAGGCCTTAAGTGCAAACTTAAGAAGGACATTAGGTCTGCTAGGAGAGGAAAATTTGTGTGATGCTCAAGGATTGGCCTTTGCAGGATAAAAAAGGAAGTCTCAAACCAAAGTTTGCTTAAGAGAAGGACATCTTACAGTGATAGAGGGAAGCCCTCCATGCCCTAAGTTTGCCTCATTAGAGCAACACAAGAAGGAAATAGAGTGAATAAGTCCCTAAGAGTTGAAGAGATGTTATGGGCAGTTAAGGATTTGTGAACAACTCACAAGAAGACCCTATGTGTTGATTCATTAATGAACTAATGATCCACTAGAGGGAAGTTTGGAGAGTCATGTTCAATGACCTAAAGGATCACAATCCATTGACAGAGGTAGAGCTGCAAATTGGGAGCAGAAGTACCAACATATGTATTCAGGGTATGACTAAGCTGAGTTGTGAGGCACGCTACATCAACTAGTTGGTCAGTTGTATCTTGTTCAAGGTAGATTGGTTGTCATAGTTGTTGACACCAAACCCTGCTTTTTATTCTTGTATCACTGATTATATGAGGGCCATGATCCCTAGTACAAGAGCCCTAGAATGTTGCATTATAGTTTGATAATATAACGAAGTTGGGTTATTGAAAAATTGTAAAATGTTGTGTATTTGTGCACATGTTGATTTATTGGTATTTATATTCCATTGTGAAAAGTAGTTTGTTGTGGAATTTGATTTTGCAGTGTCAAAGATTCTAAGACCCTAACCTAGATTCTCTAGTGTCATGGAAAAACAACATCCCCCACATAAGGCTAAATTTTTTTAGCAAGATTGTTGTAGAATTATTCAAACGTCTAGACCCCTTGAGCATAATCTTCCTAAAGATGAGCTTTTAGCCATTAATTTCCTCCATGATAACTTTGTTATCATCTTGCTCAAAGTTGATAAAGGCAATGCTATGTTTCCCATGAACATATGTGATTATGAATCCAAAATCTTTGACCTCTTATCTTCCCCGTCCTATAGACCTCTCCCCAAGAACTCCATCAACACCATTAATAATTTGATCACCAAACTATCAAATCCTCCTCTTTAGATTCCAATTCCCAAAAACAATTAATTCCCCACACTCTACAAACCCCTAAGATCTATGGTAAACCCAAAATCCATAAAAATGATATCCCCTTTCATACAATAAACAAAGTTATTAATGCTCCTATTCACGCACTTTCTCATTTCTTAGCCTCCAAACTCTAACCGTTTATAGGAAATTCCTCCTCCTTTATCAAAGACTCCATTGATTTTATCCTAAAACCCCATCACTTTGTCCTTGATCTGAACGAAATTATGGTTATCTTTGATGTAGCTTCTTTATTCACTAAAATTCATGTCCATGAGGCTCATAACATTATTTCCAATCTTGTAGACTCTGAAACTCTTAATCTCAGCAACATTTGCCTCTCCTTTTCCTTTTTTATATATTAAAAAGTACCTGATATGAACAAAATGAAGGCACAATTATGGGTTCCTCATTATCCCCTGTTATAGATAACAACTTCATGGAAAAATTTGAAGAATTAGCTCCTAAAAGTTCTGCCTTTAAGCCCAAGTGTCAGTATTGTTATGTTGAAGAACACTTTGTCATTTGGCCTCATAGCCTTCCTGCCCTTAGTTCCTTCCTAAACCATCTCAACATCATTTCTCCCCACATCCAATTTACCATGGAAATATAGAATGACAATTCCCTTCCCTTCCGTAACATTTTTATCTCCCATCAACTTCATGGTGCCTTACACACCAAGTTTATCGAAAAAAAGACCCATCTTGACAAATACCTTCATACCCATTGTCCTCAGCATCATGTGCAAAAATCCCATGTTCTACAAACCCTATTCATTAGAGCGCAATAAATCTCTATCCCCCAATTCATTGCTCAATAAAAATCCCAATTATCTAAAGCCTTGAGAACTAGTGTTTACTCCTCCTCATAAATTCATAGAGCCCTTAAGCTAAAATGTAATTATCAACCCAAATCCTCAATCTCTTTACGCCCCCACCCTTGCCCATAGCTTGCATCTCTTTGCCCTACATACATGGTACCAATGTTTGTGTATCCAAAATTCTTTTTAAAAAGATTATTTAAACTTTGTTTAAGCCCTATAAAACCCTCAAGCACCTCTTAAAACTTATTAAAGATAGAACATATCATATGCTTGGTTCAGTTGTTTATCAAATATCTTGCTCTTGTGGAAAATCCTATATTGTCTAAACATGTAGATCCTTCCAAACTTGCCTCAAAGAATATGTTGTTGACACCAATCATAATCGCTTTACCAAATCACCCATCAAGGAACATTCAAATAAATCTAACCACCTAATTTGCTTTGGTGATACTAAAATATTTACTTTAGAACCCTTCTATACCACTTGAATTATCTGAGAAGTTGTTGATATTAAAAAACACCCAAATAATTTCAATCATAAATATGGCTACAAACTCAGTCATTCTTGGAAACCTATGATTCGCCACTCCAATCAATAATTTCCTTAGTTTTATTTCTTTCCCTCCTTCTCCCACGACCCATTTTTTTTTGTATCCTCCTCCTTCACCATTTCATCTCTTATTCTATTACTTTCCCCTATTCTCTTCAAAAAAAAAAATCTCTCTCTTAAGTTGTTCTTTAATTATATATCCATTTTTTCATTTTATTCTTAGATCTTTTTAATATTTTTTAATTTAATTTATATCTTTATCTATAATTAATAAATTAATTAAGTTGTCTTAAACTCTCTCTTATTATCTTTCTTCCAATTCTTTGTCCCTTAGTTTGCTCATTAATCTTTTATCCTTTTGTTTAGCTTTCATCCTTGAGTTATTTTCATCACTTTTTGTCAAACTCATTCCCATTTTCTTCGAATTGTTAATCTTTTTCTATCTTTAATTTATTTATTATTTTATTAATGTGGATTAAAAAAAACTCTATAACTCTTTGTCCCTATTTATTTATTCTCATTTCCAACACTTTTTTTGTCCTAGATAATAGTGGGATATGAAGCTCAATCTAAACATTATTTTCTTACTATTATACCTATTTTCTGTCGTGCTTGAATTATCTATAAAATTAAATTGTTAAAAAATAAAATATTTTAATATTTTGCTATTATTTATATACTATTTCTTGAAAATTTTACAATATTAAAAATTTATATATTATTTTTTTTAACATTATTTTTTAAAAATAAACCTGACGTAATCAATACACAACCTTTGAGTTTAATACAATCTAACCTTACAAATAAATAAATCAGAATAATTAAAAATAATCAAACGAACATAAATTACATAATGATATATTTCAATACTCTCATAATCTTTCATATTTAAAGAATAATCAGTGTTCTTTTATGGATAAAGAGTTCAATATTGGAAATCTCAATAAATATATTCGATTGGGCGTTCCCTTTGACTTTGTAAGTAGCAATAGCAATATCGTTTTCTACCATCATAAAAACATAAAATAAAATTAGTGCTCTCAACATTCTAACTTTGGATAAAATCAGTGGTCTCACATCTTAGCATTGGGATAAGCTAAGCCTGCAATAAGGGGTCGATCTTTTTTATTGAAAAAAATAAAATTGGCGATATAAAATTTTGGTTAAACCCTGATAAAGCTATAAAAAAATTAGTCAACGAATGAATTAATGGTTCGTCAACGATCAAGCGATCGTTATAGTCCCATGCTAGAGGCAGGGACTAATAACGTTTTGTTAAAAGAAAAAGGTCAAAGAAGCAAAGTAATACTTATGGAGGAAAATTGTATGAATTGTATAAGAGTTTCCCTGGACTTTTGGAGCAACCTTTTTATTTTATGGATTCAGATTTCAGAGATAGATACATTATATTTTATAATTATGATAATTATCGACATTAATAAATAATATCACATTTGGAGATAAGATGTGCACTAGATTCGGTACTGGGACATTTACAGAAACCTTCTAATAGACTTACACAGGGTGTTATGCAAATAATACAAAAGATCGATGGACATGCTTAAATATAAAGCCAGTGAATTTTAACTTAAAATTTAGCTTTGTAAAATTTATTTAGTTGGGATATTTTTATGTTATGGTATATTTTAGAATTTGATAGCTAAGAAGTTAATTGTCTTGTCTCTTATAACTAGATTATGAGAAGTTTGGGATAAAGGTTTAGTAAGTAACTCAATTATACTTATTAAATTTATGTTGGGTACATGTTATATTCATTTCCACAATTAGCTCAATGTGTTGTTGTACATTAGCACAACGAGGTCATGAGGGGTAGAAGCTCCCCTATTGGGGTTTTGTAAGGGGTGGTAGCTTTCCGTGCATAATCCAGAACTATTGTACATTAGCACAACGAGGTCATAGGGGGCAGAAGCTCCCCTATTGGGGTTTTGTAAGGGGTGGTAGCTTTTTGTGCACAATTCAAAACAACATCCGGCAAAAAAAAATCATGCAGACCCAAGGATGGGGGCAAACCCAAATATGGTGGACGTACCTACCCATGGTTTTGTGCATGAGATTTGCACATAGTTTTGGGCATGATGATTTTTTGTTTATGGTATTTTGTAGATCTGGTCAAGGGAACTATGGTTATGTTCTAGTACATGGTTAACAGATTAAGAGTTTATGAATATTTCAGCATGTATATATATGTATTATAACATTGTTATGTTCTAATTCAAGGTTAATGGATTGAGAGTTTATGAATATTTTAGCATATATATATGTGTGTTGTAACATTGTTATGTTCTAATTCAAGGTTAATGGATTGAGGGTTTATGAATATTTGGTCATGTCTATATATGTATTGTAACATGGAAATGAACATAATGAAAACCAATCTACTATGTACATGTATGTATTGTAACATTGAAAGGAACATAATAAAAATCAATCTGATAGTCCTAATTTTGAGATCTAAGAGAAAATCTTTGTGTGTTCTCCCCATTGTATTTTTTTCTATTTCAAAATTGAAATTCAAGAGAAAATCTTTGTGTGTTCTTCCCATTGTATATTTTTCTATTTTAAAATTTTGTTTGATAATTAAAACCAACCATTCCGAACCAAAAAATATAAAAAATGATGATTCGATAACACTATATAATTCGTGGAAATTCAAACCAATTTATATAAGGTTTGAAAATGCATACATGTTTAATACTTTACATGCCATTCCTCAAACCAATTTGTTTAATGTTTGAAAAGGCATGTTTAAAACTTTACATGACATTCCACAAACCAATTTGTTTAAGGGTTGAAATTGCAGGTTTAAGGTTTGAAATTGCATGTTTAATACTTCAAGGTTTGAAATTGCATGTTTATGACTAATTTTAAATATATAAGTTTTAAAATTAAGGAGAGTTTTAGATTTAAGTTTCGAAAAAAAGAAGATTGATGATAAATATGAATCAAGATAAAAATGAGTGAAGAAGAAAATTAGTAGAATGGTGTGCATTGCTCCACTAGAATTTGATTAAAAATAAATCAATAAAGAGGCATCAAAATTTTGGTTACTCCTCCAGTTGTTTAATAGGTTTAACTTATATTACGTAATAACTGGACAGATGGCAGTGTCGCTTCAAAGTTACCTTTCAATGAACTGGAAACACTCGTAGATGAACCACAAATAATTTTAATGGTACCAAGTGATATTAGTTTATATGTAAACCAGTTTAGAATTCCCGCGATTTCATGTTACCTTTATAGAATAAAATGTAAAACGAATTTTAAAAGATAGATGGCATCCCACGTTTTCAAGCTTGCTTACGGAAGCGATGACGTTTGCACAGTGTCTACCTTCTTTTCATCTCCACTAAGCAGAGAATGGAATGGCACAATAAAATGATATGTGCGGAGCAAGATACAGATCATATTCTTCCCTATTGCTTATACTCATTATATTTGTCATAGGCATTGTGTGACTTTTCACTACAGTTTTTTCTTAATTTTTTTTTTATTTTCATAAATAAATTGTCAAAAATGCCATTTTTTTCAAAGCTTTTGTCATTGCTTTTGTCTTTTTTCTAGCGATAGTAATCTAAATGAACACTTATTAGCATTTTTTTCTCACCATTCAACTTGAAATATGTATCCCATGACCTTGGTTTTATATTTTTTTTACATGAATTTCTACGAGGGCTATCACAGAACCCTCCCCTTTAGGAAAACACCCTCCTTGGTGTTCAATGACACTTACAACCACCAAGACCATTGAAAAGAAAAACATACTGCTCATAGAGCTTACTAACATAGTTCGTTGTAATATTTACAATGACCACCGTTGAAATATGAAAGACATACCATTTACTGGAAATTTATAACATAGCTTATTATGGTATTTACAATAACCACATACACTTCTACACATTTGCTTCAATCAACTAATAATCATATTGTCTATGGATCTTTATAAATCCAGTGCGATAGAACCTTCAAATTTCAAATGGCACCCCTAAAATCAACTGTTGTAGCATGAAATTTTGTCAAAAAAGAGGGGGAAATATTTTGTGTCAGCTGTGTGGACATCAATTCACTAGTTTTTTAACTATAGCAATGGACTACCTTCTCAGTATTAGCAATGGAAGTGGAGGTGGTGTTGAAGGTTGTGCTAAGATCTCTGATGAAAAAAACCACAGTGGAGAAAGACTATTTCACTTCAAAGCTAGAAAAAGATAAAAGGGAAAATAAGAGGCAGGGAATTGAGAGGGAGATTGCCATGTCTTCCTCCAACACCATTAATTCAACTCAACCATTGGTGGATCAAGTTCTACTCAAGTAAAACCACGGGGAGCCAAAATATTAAATCAATTCTGGAAACTTGTTGAGAAACAAGAAGTTGATGATGCAGTTGCAAAATTATTTTATGCATGTGAAATTCCCTTTAATGTGGCAAGGAGTCCATATTTTAAAGATGTAATTAAAAAGGCCATTGATTATGGGAAGGACTATGTTCCTCCCAGATCTGAAGCTTTAAGGACAACTTTGCTAAAGAAAACAAAGGACAGAGTGACAGAAAAGTTGATTCAGATTAAAGAGTCTTGGAAGCTTACATGATGCACACTTTTGAGTGATGGTTGGTCAAATTTGTGTCATCACCCATTGATCAATGTCCTTGTTTATAGTCTTCAAAGGGTAATTTTCTTGAAGGCAATAAATGCAATGGATCGAGTAAAGACATCAGAATTTATTTTTGGAGTTTTGGATGAAGCGATTCAAGAGGTTGGGGATTAAAATGTGGTCCATGTTATTACAGATAATGCATCAAATTGTGTTGGTGTAGGGAAGATAATTATGGAAAAGTATAATCACATTTATTGGACCCCTTGTGCATCTCACCACTTAGATTTAATGTTGCATGACTTAGGTAAATTTCCTTGGTCAATGAGACAATCCGAAGAGCCAAAACAATTGCAAAATTCATCATCAACCATTGTCTCACTTTAAGCATATATAGGAAGAATGCATCAAAAGAGTTGTTGAGTCCTGGTGATACAAGGTTTGCCACTTTCGATATTACTATGAAAAGAGTTGTTGAGGAAAAAGCGAGCCTAAGAGCTGTTTTTTGCAATACTGAGTGGGAGGGATCTATCCTTTCAAAAGAAACTAAGGGGAAAAATGTTGAACAAATAGTGCTCATTAACGGCTTTTGGGAAAATGCAAACAAGGTTTAAAAAATATGTGGCCCAATTGTTAATGTGCTCCACATGGTTGATGGTGACAAACCTTGTATGGGTTTTGTTTATGAAAGCATTGATCATTGCAAAAAGACCATTGCAAGTGATTTTAATAATGTGGAAGTTGATTAACATGAGATATGGGATTTAATTGATCAAATGTGGATGATGCATAGTGAATTACATGCAGCAGCATGCTATTTGGATCCTATATTGTTTGGGTTACCAAGACATAGGGATGAAGAAGTCATGAATGGACTTATCTAGGCTATTGAGAAGCTAAATCCAGATCTTGAAATTGTAGGTTTGATCAGAAGTCAGTTGAGGGCATACAGGTTAGAAGAAGGGTCATTTGGAACACAATTAGCAAAGTATGATAGGAGCATAAGTGATCCAATAGTATGGCGGGAATTTTGTGGTTCAATGGAACCAGAATTGAAAGATTTTGCAATTCATATATTAAGTCAGGGATTAAATCCATCAACATGTGAAAGGAATTGGAGTTCCTTTGACCACACTCATTCCAAAAAAAGAAATAGATTGTTATCTGGAAGATTATAAGATCTTGTTTATGTTCGTAGTAACTTGCAGTTGGCTTTGAAAAATGTGGCTAAAGAGTCATCCAATTCCTCTAATCAATGGATCGATCTTATTCCAAATGCATCAATGGATGAAGTTGATTTGTACATTGATAGTGACATTGACAGGGAATTGGGTGATGAATCTGATGCTGAAGCATATAGCGGATTCAAAGCTCCTAATACTCTTGATGGTATAGAACTTTTTGATATAACAAGTGGGCCACAGGAACATCCAGAATAAAACTTGTGTTCCTGTTTTTTATTTCTAGTTTACCTTTTGCATGAACAATTTTCTAAAACAGCCGAGCTACTTTAAACTTTTGAGTTTATATATTTTGAATACTTATTAGATTGTTTTTCAATATATGAAATCTGATATGGCCCATGGTTTTGTTGAATTTGATATGGGTGTGAATGTATATGATGAATTTCTCACCTTGTTTAGTATGTTACGTGTATGGAAGTTGGTTCTTTATTGGCACTCACTTTCATGATTTATAAAATTATGTGGAAATCATTTAAATGTTTGAGAAATAATCTTATGTGTTTGCAATGTGCATTATGGAATTTTAATTTGACTTTAAATTGATTATATAATATATATATATATAATATATATAATTATATATATATTAATACATTTTTTTTTCAAATTTCTATATGTCTAAATTTATGTCAAACTTTATCGATAAAATTTTAGGTGCCGAACTTTATTCGAATTTCAAGGTCGTTGAACTCGAAAAAGAACACAAGCCTGGTGACTTAGTACACAACAATAGCACTTCACATCCAAAAACACACTATATCTACCAAGAAACTTTTCTTCCAATGTCTCTTTGTCATACATGCATATCGTAGCATGTCACGGATCACACTGTTTTCATTTCGTTGATGTATCTCTCAGCATTACCAGTCCATAACGTAAACATATACATAGTATAAAAACTTAATATAAACTCATATCCACATGATAGTGACCTCATAAATTTGTCGAAGCTACTCTTCCTAATTGATTCCCCATAAGACTAGGAACCCCTTTCATGCCCTTCACTTGCATAAGAAATCATTCCTCCATGGAATGATCCCTAACAACCCTGTCAAACACTGACATAGATACTAGATACATACATATATATAAACATTAGCATAAAACAATCATGATCTCATCAAGGAACAACATACATAAATATATATATATACATATAAATATTAGCTTTAAACAATCATGATTTATGATGACCCTGTTAGACAATGACATGCATACATACATGTATACTTATATAGACATCATCATAATCATGATCACAACATGATTACCAAATAGAATAAGGGTAAGGTTAATAGAACTCCCTTTATCCATTCATAGGATGCACAACATTGAGAACAATGGTTCCCAACATAGCTAAGGCATCTGATGCTTAAAATCCATTTACTTTACCTTTCTGATTACCTTTCTCATGTTTGTACTGCCACCATACATTTACCACAATGGACCCAACCAGTGCAATTAAATGTCATATAATTACCTTCAATTTCCCTTACTCATCCATTGAGCTTCATCTGGGCCTTACCTTACCTATCGAGTATCACACAACTCTCCTTGAGCTCCATTAACTCCCTCCTTCCCAATCAATTCCCAAGACCCTCAAAACATAAAGGCAAGAACAAGAGAAAAAATAAGAATAAAACCATGAAACACCAATAGAAACATGACACCACAAACAAAGTGGCAATGCCTTGCACCAGACACAATCAAAACCCATAAATCAAGCTCAAACAAATCACAAAATACTGAAGTCACAAAACTCCCAATAAACACCATGACTCAACCCCATGGGTTCCCAATACCTCCAAGGGAAATTCAAATTGATCCTTCTTCAATATTTCATGGCAATCTCTTTTTCCATGCAATCCCCTACATCATATTGCCATAAACACATAACTATCAGTGCATAAGTAAACATAACAATATACCAGTTATCTTACCTTGTTGTGCCAAGCATGTTGCCACATTGTACACCTACACATATCATTCCTCAAGGGATTCCAATTCTCTTGACGAATCCAACTATAACTAGAAACTAGTTAATATATTTTTCAAATACATGTTTATGAATATAACATATATCCACATAATATCAGACAAAATCTAGGTTAAGAAGACTTACTATATTCAAAGCATTCATTCATTTGGAATTGTGGTTTCTAAACATATCCAAATGAATCCTCACCCAATTCCCTTCTTTTACCTTTTTACCTTTCTACAATCAAGTCTTATTATGTATTGTCACATCACCCCACTATTAGTTATATAAACAATTCAACTGTTACCTTTTCATGCTAATACCAAGCATATTTCCCTGTAACTATTTACACATGCCAACCACATGTTCTAAAGATCAAAACATCATTTCTATTAATTGAAATCAATATTTTCCAAGACTAACAACCATGTCATAATCAATTAATAGTCAAAATCATAATACTACAACTAGCACACACTTAACACTCAAGTACATATCAGTTGTCTCAGCGCATAATGTGTTAGTACAACCATCTTAAAACAAGACCATTCATTTATGCAATCTTTCAAACACATACTCATATCATGCAATTAATAAAACATTCAAACAACTTGCAAACATACCATGTTAAATAAATCAACTAGATGACATAATCAAAAACTCAACCATCCAATAGAAGACATAATCAAACTCATACCTAAATGTATCTTAGGGGAGGCTAACTTATTTTCACAATTAATCTAGTTTAGCATGATATAACTTCACAACACATCAACTCAAAAAAAATAAGGTCATGATATCCATAACAGTGACTAGCTAACAGGTTCACCTCATAAGCTCATAAACAATTGTCATTCATGCATAACAATCATGTATGAACTATCAATCTAGATTAGTACATCATAATGTCACAATATATTAACTCATACCTGAATGTCATAACCATGATCATCTAGATAGGTCAATCGAAATTAGCGTAAAACATGATAACATCAAGACCTCAACTGAAATGACCATAATCATCAGGCATATGACACAATGCATAAAAGAACATGTTACTATCATTCATGACTATTTGACACGTGCATACGACTACACTAATCAACTAGCTAATTTATCATACATGTAACCATAATGATAGAATGACAAGCATATAAGTAACCCTAATTCTTATAACACCCATTAACCACATATTTGCATTCCAAATATACAAACCTATATAACAATCTGCTCTTACCCCAAAGTCTAGTGTTGCAACCTCGCTTTGATGATATGCATCTTCTTCTCTATCTCACCCAACACATTAGCATCCTAACATACCAATAACATCATGATGACCTAATTACATATAATGACCTCACGATGCATGCTTGACCTATTATACATGCATAAGAATAACCATGACAATGCATGCATAACGACATATAGACATTGACATACATAACAAATGCATATACAACTGACGTGCATTCATGACAAACACATCCCAACAACAACATCATCAACTTTTACATGGCAACACAACTGTAAACATTGCCACTACCATGCATACCTAACAAGCACATATACAACTTACATGCAGGAACGACAAACATATTTTTCCCATCTAGTCCAAGTGTTGAACCATGCTCTACTACCACTTTGTGGTATTGGATAACACCCAAAGAGAAAAATAACTAGACATTCCCCAAAGAGAATGAAATCCACTCTGATACCACTATATAACACCCTCGTCCCATATTTACCTAAGTTAACCGGTCTCTTGGGGTAAACATGTGACAAGATTCTACTATGATCTGATTCAACTCCCCATGTACATTTAGGGAAGTGGAATTGACAAAACACAACCAATCTGACCTTCTACACATGTTACAAAACCTTCAGGATCCAACCAACCCTTCCAGGTGACCAAACCCTGAGGAAACTTGACATTTTATTGACCTAAAGCCTTAGTCTCTCCCATGAGATGGGAATGCATGTGAATGGCACCCTCTAGTCACTGTCATAGCAAGGGCATACCAACGAATGGTGACTTTTTCAGCTACTTCTTAACCAATGACCTCAATTTTTGTGCTACTTTTTCAGGGTTGAGACTCAGGCCACTGCCCAGAACTCCATGAAACCTTCAGGAAGGATAAATAACACAAAAAAGGTACTAATGCAAACTTTTGATCAATTACTTAACTAAACCCCTACTAGCCATGACAAGCATTTCGTCAAACATGTCACAAATATGAATTCTACAGGTCATAACAACAAATCTGAGCATAGGGTCTCATACCTATCTAAGAATCACTAAGAAATATTAATGCCTTATCACAGTAGCTGCATTATCATCCATTAGGTCATATGTTCATTTTTAGTTCATTTACCAATCAAAACATGATGAGATCCATACTTCATCATTGTCATAAAACATACTCATAATTAGCATATAAACAACATAAATAACAAGGATACAACAACCATAAAATCCACATATAAACTAGTACATTTACACATGAAATACCAAGGAGAATGAACTCTTATTAAAGAATGCAT
The DNA here is from genome assembly GCA_000404065.3 of Pinus taeda. NCBI lineage: Eukaryota > Viridiplantae > Streptophyta > Pinopsida > Pinales > Pinaceae > Pinus > Pinus taeda. The sequence continues at coordinate 91,674 of APFE031373225.1, forward strand.
AAGCCAACCATGTATGGGACTTCCACAAACCACCCAACCATAGATTGGTTGAACCAAATATTTCTTTCATCTAATCCCCCTTGGGCCATATTCCAAGCATGAATGTGGGACTTCATAAGAAAAATCAACCAGGGCTTCCCGAGACTACACCACCTCACCCTCATTAATGGAACCAATTTTTTCGCAAATCCCCACCAAATCACTAGGCCCTAAACTAGCATGGATGCCACTAGATTTCTCCACCCACACCATGAGGAATTTTATTGTCTCCTAGTCTCTAGGCTTTACCGTACATCACGCCATACAACAGTCTAGGATCCCTAGGCCTAATCGAGACTCCACATCTATGATTTACATATATCCTGCCATTCACTGGAGAAGGATCCTTAGGCATGATCGAGGGCAACCACTTCTAGGATTGACCATATATCCCGACATTCACCAATCAAAGATTTCTAGGCCAACCCAAGTAACAAAAAAATTGGCTTTATCGCAACCCATAGTCTGGTTCAGGGGTTACTAGGCCAAGGCTTTACCACAATCCACAGTCTGATTGAAGGATCACTAGGCCATGTCTTTTTCCCTTTTAGATACCACCTCGCCCAGTTTCAAATCCATCACGCAATCCAACTCAACCAAAACATGAGAACCCTATCACACCATGGCTATCCCGAAATGGAAAGGAAAGGCTAAAAAACAATGTCACACTTGGAAAAACCCATGCCCATGACAACAATACAACCAACAACACACATGCATACCCATGCATGCCAGAACTAGCAAGGAAATCATACATGCAACTCAATACCTACAAATAATCATGTTGTAGATGCTTGATCCTAGTCTTCCTTGCTTGATAGTTACTTCTCTTTTCCTTCTTTTCTTTCCTTAATCCAATGTTGAAGTGCTCCAAGAAAACTCTAAGTGTCCAAGAGTATGAGAGAGAGAGAGAGAGAGAGAATAAAGAGAGAGCTCGAAAACTGAACTGGAAAAAGTCTATGAATTGGTCCTCATAATATTTTTTTATCAATGAGGCCTCTATTTTCTTCAATTTCCTTTAGTTTCCTTCATTTTCCTCCTCACATTAATCTTGTGACCTTTCACCTTCCTTTTCTCCTAATTTATTTTATTTTGATAAATAAATTAACAAAAATTCCATTTTTCTTTTCCAAAGCCTTTATCATTGTCCTTTAGCCATAATAATCGAAATGAACACCCACTAAGATGTTTTTCCCACCATTAAACTTGGAATATGTGTCACGTGACCTTGATCTTATATTTTATTTTACATGAATTTTTACGAGGGTTGTTACGCCAAATACTTAATTCCCCCCTAAGCCCCACCCATAGCTCGCATCTCTTTGCCATACATACATGGTACCATTGATTGTATGTCCAAAATTCTTTCTAAAATGAATATCCAAACATTATTTAAACCTTATAAAACCCTCAAGCACTTCTTTAAACCTATTAAAGATAGATTTGATCTAATGCCTGGCTCAGGTCTTTATCATATCCCATACTCTTGTGGAAAATATCATATTGGTCAAACAGGTAGATCACTCCAAATTTGCTTCAAAGAACATGTTTCTGACACCAATCATAATCGTAGTTGCATTACCAACTCAACCATCGAGCAATATTCACATAAATATAACCACCTCATTTTCTTTAGTGTCTACAAAAATCTTGGCTTCAAACCCTTCTATACCACTTGAATAGAATTTGTTGAAATTGAAAAACATCGAAATAATTTCAATTGTGAAGATGGATACAAACTCATCCCTTTTTGGAAACCTACGATTCACCACCTTAGTCAATAATTTCCTCAATTTGTTTCATTTCCCTCCTTCCCCCCAACCCATTTTTTCTTATCCTTCTCCTTCACCCATTCATCTCTTATTTTATCCCTTTCCTTTATTCTCTTTCCTTCCAATTTTTTTTCCTCTCCTAATTCCCACCACCCCACCCCCCCCCCCCCCCCCCCCCCCCTTGCCCTCTTTGTTCACTTGTTCCTTAATTCTTGATCAATTTCCTCCCTTTCTTTTAATTTAATTTATATCTTTATCTGTAAGTTATTAATTTGTCTTAAATTATCCCTCAATGACTCTCTATCGCAATCTTTTGTCATTCATGCTCTCTTTTTATCTTCCTTTGGCTTCTTTGCCCCTTCTCTTGCTCTTTAATTTTGAAATTTTTCTTCCTTTTTTCATCTTTAGGTCATTTTCATCTCTTTTGTTTTAATTTATTCCCATTTTCTTCCAAATATTAATGCTTTTCCTTATCTTTACTCATTATTTTTCTAAATTTTCTTAAATTTTTCCCCAACAAATCTTTATCCCTATCTATATGTTCTCATTCACAACACTTGCTTATTATCTTTTTTTTGCCTATTTTGTCCCTAATGATGAGTGAAGTGTTTGATCAAAATGTTAAACACAACTTTCGCTCACACATAGTTTATATTCAGAAGTAATATCCAACATGAAAAACTATGGAAACTTGCATTTACATATTCTTAACCTCCATGGAGAGGATTGTCTTCGAGACATAAGGATCTTTGAGAAGCTTTGCAAAAAAATAGCAAAGAGATTTCTTGATCTAATTTTTTCCAAAAACATACGTGGATGCCTCCATCTTTCCCCATTTCACTTAATTTCTCCAATCCCATCCCAAAATGCATAATCTTACATGCATATCCATAAGTGCTAGCCAAGTTATTCTTCGAGTTGAAATTCACTTCATTAGGTCAGCTCTTAATCATCTCTATCTCAAATATTTTCATCTTCATTTAATTATTAGCTCTATTTTCTACTCTTATCTATGAGATGACATTGAAAACATGTCATTTTATTCAACCTCCAAAACTTTGGTTTCCACCTATGATAAACAAATTAAAAAAAATTAATCACCTTCTCTCCAAGTTTTGAACCATTGATCCTCCTAGCCACCATATTTTTCCTAGCTACCCCCTACTTCATGTCAATCTTCCATCTAAACATATCATTTATTTCATTATATCTCCTCCTCATTCCTCTACTTACTCCAAGCCCTCTTCCTTTGTGTGATTCCCCACTACTCTTGATCAGATCTCTTTCATTTCACCTAGCCAGCATGAGGTCCTTCCCCATACTCCTCCCCTCCTTCGCACCCTTCCTCCCATTCGTTTACATCTCTATTGGATTTCCATTTCAATTCACTCAATGATGTTGTTGCATTTACAAACCCACGTTCTAATGCCCTAGATCCTTCCTCAACACCACGGCTATCCAACTCGGTGCTTCCTCAAGCACCACGGCTGCTTATCCCATTGTCTCCTCCTCTAATTTCATGGTTTTTTATCCCAGTCGCTTCATCACAAGTGCAACATCCTCTAAGATTCCCTCTTCATTCCATGCCCCCAGCCCACAGTGTGTTTGTCCACCCTCCTACCCTCGCCTCTCTCGCTCCTCAACATATGATCCTTTTAGCATTACAACTCCCCCTCTCTTTTCTCCAACTTGCAAAACCTACTCACAACATGCTCCACACAATTTCTTATCCATATTCCCTAGAATAAACTATATTTATCCATTTAATTCATCCCCTCCCAACCATTTGCTTAATGATAATATTTATTTTTAGATAGAGGAGGAATGACCTGTTATAGAGTTTTGTGAACCCAACGTTTCGGACTACCAAGTGAGTCCATCATCAGGGGATGCGTCAATAAATATTCTTCAGATCTTAATGATGTATCCATGAGCTATTTTTAGGGTGTATATATAGGTTATTAAGGAGGCACATGAGAAATTAGGTCGACCATTATCCTATTAGTTGTTTTTTTTAATTAATTATTATATTTAATTAGCTAATTAATAAGTTAGATAGGTAAATTAATTAATTACTTTATTAAATAGGTTATAGGGATAAATTAATTAATTAATTAATTTTATTATTTAAAGAATTATTATTATGTTTACTAATTTAATTTTTATAAAATTATTATTTTAAATATGGTTGACTGATTTATTAATTGTTTAAATTAAATTTTATATTTTTAATAAATTAAAGAGTTGATAATGAATTTTGTTATTATTCTTATTAAATATGTTTATTAAATTAAAAATATTAATTTAGTAATTGATTAATTAATTAATTCGGGGATAAGTTAAAGGAATAATAATTACTTAAATGTTATTATTCATTATTTAATTATTATATTTATTATTTTTTATGTAAAATAATCAATACTTAATACTTAATTGAGTTAATATTAAAAGAATAGATGATAAATTAATATTATATATATTATTTATTAATATGTCTATTAATTTATTTCTTTTTTTATTACTAATTAATTTATTTATATTTTATTAATTATTTCTATTTAATTAATTAATTAATCCTTATAGGATTGGTGAGATCATGCTGCGTTTGTATTTTGGAGGAAACATCAAGAATCTTTAAACTGGAATAAGCGTGGTGTCTATGAGAGCACAGGTTGTGCTCTTCACCAACGTTGCGCAAATTGTTTAGCTTCTTTAATTTGCAGATGTTATCTTTCATTAACCATTTATCAGATCTTATGAATGTGATCGCATCCAAGGATTGCCATAGATCCTTTCTAAGATATGTAGAAAGGTATAGATGAGAGGAAAGAAGTTTTTGAGAAGTTTTTACTAATCTTGACCTAACCCATTTAATTTCATTTATAACCAGGGTTTCACTTAATTTTTTGACACTGGACAGATTTCTGCCTAACCAAAGAGGATGTTTGCAGATAGCAAAATTAGGAATGAGATTGTTATCTCTACAATTTTTAAGAAAATTTAGATTGGAAATGAGTTTAGCTCTGGATAATCTTAATTTCTCACATTCTGATGCACTGTCCATCATATCCCTTCCATGGTAGGACTTGATGTTGTTAAATAATGAATCCATATAGGTGAAGATAGTTTTAGATAGAAGAGGAATGACCTGTTATAGAGTTTTGTGAACCCAACGTTTCGGACTACCGGGTGAGTCCATCATCAGGGGATTCGTCAATAGATATTCTTCAGATCTTAATGATGTATCCATGAGCTATTTTTAGGGTGTATATATAGGTTATTAAGGAGGGACATGAGAAATTAGGTCGGCCATTATCCTATTAGTTTGTTTATTTTTTTAATTAATTAATTATTATATTTAATTAGCTAATTAATAAGTTAGATAGGTAAATTAATTTATTTATTTATTAAGTAGGTTAAAGGGATAAATTAATTAATTAATATTTTATTATTTATTAAATATTTTATTAATATGTTTATTAATTTATTAATTTGATTAATTAATTGATAAGCTAAAGGGATAAATTAATTGTTGAATTGAGGCTTCTGTGATTCATAATGGTTGAAAGAGTAGCTTCGGCATAAATCACATGCAGACAAACATTTGTCAACGCGTTTCGAACCAACCAGTGTGGTTCATCGTCAGGGTAAATTAATTAACTTATTTTATTATTCATTGATTTAATAATTATATTTATTATTTTATGTAAAACTATCAATTACTTAACTACTTTATTTTAATTAAATTAATTAAAAGAATAAAATTGATTAAATTAAATTTAATTATTTATTAATATGTCTATTAAATTATTTCTTTTTTATTACTAATTAATTTATTTATATTTGATAATTAGTTCATTTAATTTATTTATTTAATTAATTAATTTTTTAATGTTAATTAATCCTTATAGGATAGGTGAGATCTTGTTGCGTTTGTATTCTAGAGGAAACATCAAGATTCTTTAAACTGGAATAAGTGTGGTGTCTATGATAGCACAGGTTGTGCTCTTCACCAACGTTGCGCAAATTGTTTAGCTTCTTTAATTTATGGATGTTGTCTTTCATTAACCATTTATCAGATCTTATGAATGTGATCGCATCCAATGATTGCCAAAGATCCTTTCTAAGATATGCAGAAAGGTATATATGAGAGGAAAGAAGTTTTTGAGAAGTTTTTACTAATCTTGACCTAACCCATTTAATTTCATTTCTAACCAGGGTTTCACTTAATTTTTTGAAACTGGACAGATTTCTGCCTGACCGAAGAGGATGTTTTCAGATAGAAAAATTAGGAATGAGATTGTTATCCCTACAATTTTTAAGAAAATTTAGATTGGAAATGAGTTTAGCTCTGGATAATCTTAATTTCTCGAATTCTAATGTGATGTCCATCATATCCCTTCCATGGTAGGACTTGATGTTGTTAAATAATGAATCCATACAGGTGAGGATAGTTTTAGATAGAGGAGGAATGACCTGTTATAGAGTTTTGTGAACCCAATGTTTCATACTACCAAGTGAGTCCATCATCAGGGGATGCGTGAATAGATATTCTTCAAATCTTAATGATGTAACCATGAGCTATTTTTAGGGTGTATATATAGGTTATTAAGGAGGGACGTGAGAAATTAGGTCGGCCATTATCCTATTAGTTGTTTGTTGTTGTTGTTGTTTTTTTTTTTAATTAGCTAATTAATAAGTTAGATAGGTAAATTATTTAATTAATTTATTAAATAGTTTAAAGGGATAAATAAATTAATTAATTTTATTATTTATTTAGGAATTAATCTATTATGGTTTACTTACTTTTATTTTATATAAAATTAATTATTTTATTAATTATATTTAAATTTAATGGTGTTGATTTATTGATTTGGTTTAAATTAATTTTTCTTTTGGTTTAAATTATTTATTCTTTATTAATATTAATATGGTTTATAATTTCATTAATTTTATTAATTATTTAATTTTATTTATTTATTTAATTTTATTAAATTAATTTAATTATTGATAAAGTAAAGGGATAAATTAAATTAATTAAATTTTATTATTCATTTGATTAATTATTATATTTTTTATTTTTTATGTTCACATGGGGTATCTCAAGCGGCAAGGGCCGTGGAAATGAAGTCATCACCGAACTGGAAGTCTTGGGTTCATCTTGGCTATCCTTTCCCCCGTTGAGGGGTACTTAATGGACATTAGATCAGAGAGTCCCGCCCCAGCTACAAAAAAAAATATTTTATTATTTATTATGTTAAATTTATCAATTATAACTTATTTATTTGATTTAATAATTAAAAGAATAGGATTATTAAATTAAATTTTATTATTTATTATTTATTATATTATTAATATGGTCTATTAATTTTATTTTCCTTTATTACTAATAATTATTTATATTTGATTAATTAGTTCTATTTAATTTATTTATTTAATTAATATTTTATAATTTATTAATTAATCCTTATAGGATTGGTGGGATCCTGCTGCATCTGCATTCTAGAGGAAACATCAAGATTCTTTAAACTGGAATAATATTTATTTTTATTATCCCCCTATTGTTTTATAAAATATAATAATAATGACCATATTAAAAACTATTTTAACCACCTCCCGAGCTATTTCTCTAATCATGATACCCCACTGTTAGTTTCCTTCAATATTACTCCCAATAATATGTCCAATTGTTCATACCTTGACCATAAAAATTATGATAATATTAATAACCTTCTTAATAATAATAATAATAATAATCACCTTATGATCAATAGCAATAATATTGATCATGATTATCATAGTAATAATAATAGTAACTACAATATTAACATTAATAATAATACCATAATTGATAACAATAATACTAATTATCATAATTATCATTTTAATACTCATAGTAGTGTTAATAATCTTAATAATCATAGTCATAATAATCACATCCATAGCCCATATAATAATAATAATATCCAAAACTCTACAAGTATGCCAATCTCTCCCATTTCCCCCCCCTTCCCCTTCCCCTTCCCCTTCCTCTTCCCTTCCTCCCTCTTTTATTAATCTACCTTCTGTAATATTTGACTACCCAGTCATGGGTCTCCTTGAGAGAGGTTTCAACTTTGCTCTTGCTGCCCACCGAATTTTGAAAGAAGAAACTTTATTTTCTATTGAATTTATTATTTTCCATATCCCCCCACATGAGGATGAATAAATTTAGCAAAATTGTGGTATAATTATTTGACAATCCAGACCCCTTGAGCCTAGTCTTCCTAAAGATGAGCTTTTAGCCATTAGTTTCCTCAATGATAACTTTGATATCATCTTGCTCAAAGCTGATAAAGGAAATGTTACGGTTCCCATGAACACCTATGATTATGATTCCAAACTCCTTGACCTCCTATCTTCCCCATCTTATAGGCCTCTCCCCAAGAACCCCATCAACACCATTACTAATTTGATCACCAAAACTATAAAATCCTCCTCTTTATATTCCAACACCCAAAAATGATTAATTCCCCACACTTCCTATACCTCTAAGATCTATGAGAAACCCAAAATCCATAAAAATGATATCCCATTTCGTATAATAGACAATGTTTTTAATGATCCTAGTCATGCACTTTCTCATTTCTTAGTCTCCAAACTTCAACCCTTTGTAGGAAATTCCCCCTCCTTTATTAAATCCTCCAACAGTTTTATCCTAAAATCCCATCTCCTTGTCCTGGATCCCAACGTTATTATGGTTAGCTTTGATGTAGTTTCTTTATTCACTAAGATTCACGTCCATGAGGCATATAACATCATTTCCAATCTTGTAGACTCTAAAACTCTTAATGTCATCAACATTTTCCTCTCCTTTTTATTCTTTATGTTTAAAGGTACTTGATATGAACAAACTGAAGTCACAATGATGGGTTCCTCATTATCCCTTATTATATCTAACATCTTCATGGAGAATTTTGAAGAATTAGCTCTTACAATTTCTCCCTTTAAACCCAAGTGTCGGTATTGTTATGTTGATGACACATTTTTCATTTGGCCTCATGGTCGTCCTACCCTTACATCCTTCCTAAACCATCTCAATGACATTTCTCCCTGCATCCAATTTACCACGGAAATCCATAATGAAAATTGTGTTCCCTTCCTTGATGTCGATGTCTCCCATCAACCTAATGGTACCCTTACATACCAATTTTATTTAAAAAGGACCCATATCAGCAGATACCTTCATACCCATTTCCCCCATCATCCTGCACAAAAATGTGTTGCTTTAAAAACCCTAGTCACCAGAGCCTTTCGAATCTTTGCACCTCAATTCATTGTTCAGGAAAATGCTCACTTATCTAAAGCCTTCAGAACTAGTGTTTACTCTTCCTCACAAATTCATAAAGCCTTCATGCTAAACCGTAATTCTCAACCCAAATCCTCAACCTCCCCCCGCCTGCCCCCCACCCCCCCCTCGCCCATATCTTGCATCTCTTTTCCCTACTTACCAATCAAAATCGCATTACCAAATTAACCATCATGAAACATTCACATAAATATAACCACCTCATTTGCTTTAGGGATACTAAAATATTTACTTTAAAACGCTTCTATACCACTTGAAAGGGAAGTTGTTGATATTAAAAAACAACCAAATAATTTCAACGGTGAAGATGGATACAAACTCAACCATTCTTGGAACCCTATGATTCACCTCCTTAGTCAATAATTTCCTTAGTTTGCTTGGCTTCCCTCATTTCTGCTCAACCCATTTTTTCTGATCCTCCTCCTCCACCCTTTCATCTCTTATTCTTTTTCTTTCCCCTATTCACCAAAAAAAAAATGTCCTCTTCTCCTCCACCCCCTCTCTTTGTTCACTTGTTCCTTAATTATGGATCCATTTTTTTCCTTTCATCCTCAAGTCCTTTTAATCTCTTTTAATTTAATTTATATTTTTTTTGCATAGTCTAAACATACCACAATTTCACCGAGAAAATAATAGAAATTCTCGCATGATTCTGAGAAAATCTTACATAAATTTTTGAAAATCCAGGTTACAGTTGTCAAGATTTAGGATTCTGGGTGCCCCAACGGTTCTTGATGGTGCTAAATCCATTTCTACTATCAAAAAGGTGATTTAAACACTACCACAATTAGATTTCTTGAAAAATCAAAATGTCGAATTTTGGAGATAAATTCAATGTCTCGATGAAATTGTGGCCTCCATAGGCAACACCTATCTTTATTTTTAATTTAGTAATTCATTTGTTAACTTGTCTTAAATTCTCCCTCAATGGCTCTGTATCTTAATTTTCTCTTTCCCACTCTCTCTCATTACCTTTCTTAGCTTCTTTGTCCCTTTTTTTGCTCCTTAATTTTTTATTTTTTTCTTCCTTAGGTCATTTTCATCTCTTTTATTTTAACTCATTCCCATTTTGTTCAACTTGTTAATCCATTTGCTTATATTTAATTTATTTATTATTTTATTAATTTTAATTCAATTCTCCTCCAATGACTCTTTATCCCTATCTATTTATTCTCATTTCCAACACTCTCTTATTATCTTTTGTTTGGCTTCTTAATGGTAAGTTTATCCTTGATGATAAGTGGGGTGTCCACCCTATAAGTACCACTCTCAATTTAAAAATTGTTTTATTGTTGTTATACCTATTATTTTATTACCATTTTAACTTACCTAAATTGTTTAATATATTTTCTCAAATTATCTAGAAAATTGAATGGTTAGAAAATGCAATATTTCACCATTTTTCTATTATTTATATTCTACTTCATTATAATTTTTAAAATAAAAAAAATTTACACTATTCAAACTTATAAATATAATTTCTAATTTAAAATCTATATTATATTTTATATTCTATTTCATAATAATTTTAAAATAAAAATATTCACAATATTAAAATTTATAAATATAATTTAATGTTTTATAGGTTTATAATTTGTTCTTATTTATTTGGACATTATTCTTGACATTTTTTTTAAATATGACCTAATCCATGACACACCTACACTACTTTGAGTATAATAAAATCTAAGCCATACAAATAATTAAATCAAAATAATTAAAAGGATTAAATCAACATAAATTACATCATAATATGTTTCAATAATGTCATATAATCTTTTATATTTAAAGACTCATCACTTTTTTTTTAAGTATGACCCAATCAATGACACACTTACAGTACCTTTGCTATAATAAAATATAAGCCATACAAATAATTAAATCAGAATAATTAAAAATAATCAAATCAACATAAATTACATAACAATATTATTATTATTATTATTATTATTATGATGTTGTGGTTCACAAACACTTTGGTTAACGAGTGGCACTACATCGACAAAAAAATCTAAGTTGAACTACGAAAATAATCTAACATATTTAAAAACTCGTCATCGGTATTTTTTTTATGCATAAAGAGTTTAATATTGGAGTTAATAAATATCTTCGATTCGGCTTTACCTTTGACTGGTAGATAGTAATAGCAATACGAGTTGTTTTTAGTGTTATTTTTTTGAAGTGTTTTGGGTGAGCTTTTCTAATTTAATTTTTTTTTAATTTGGTAAAAAACTATTAAAATCACAAGTTTGATAGCTAATCTCTGCACAATCGAAGTGTTCTAAGGGGTTTTTAGAGTGTTGAATCCATATACAATCAAAAAACTAATTTAAATAACACAAATCAATATTTCACCTTAAAATTTTCTGCCAATTCCAACACTCGAAAATCCAAAAAATCACTAAAAACAATTGATAACAATATCGTATTCAACCCTCGTAAAAAGAGAAAGGTAAAAGAAACGAAGTAGTAATGATGGAGGAAAATTGTATCAATCATATAAGAGCTTCCCTGGACTTTGGAGTAGCCGTATTATTTTCTAGATTCAGATAATGATCGACAACGATAAATAATAGCACATTTGGAAATGAAACATTGAGGAAATTCAGCACATAAACATTTCCAGCCACATTTTTTTTAGCAGGAAAAATTTGTCTCTTTTATATCACTACATTCTATAGCTACAACCATATGCTAATATGCAACGAAGATTAGACTCCTACAATAGCATCTACTCCTTCCAAAATATTTGTCAAATTCACATAATGGAAACAATAAATCTTAAGTACACATCTGATCTAGAACCTGTTCTTCATACAATTAAATATAAGTGATCTTTCATCTGTATTTTTTATACAAGACCATATACAAAACATTTACAAAAAATGGTACAAAAAATTTGCAAAGTACTTATCTGTGGTGATGTTTTGCTCCTTTGTGTTGAAATTTAAAGCTCTATCCCGACATCCTAATGCTTCCTACTTTTGTCAATATTGTTCCCATCTTTACTTGGATATGCATACCTTCTTGTGTGGCTAGTAATCAATTTTTCGACATTTCATCTGCGTTCTTATTATGTACTATGCTGATGTGTTGTATGGAAGATTGATGAAGAGCGCTCCATAGGCTTTGTATGCGTTTCAGCCAGCCTTGTAGGGAATTTTGTTGAATATTATTCTTCCCCAAAATGTGATCAGCCATACATTTGGAATCTCCATATATTTGCATTTGTGGGATATCCAAAAATTTGGTAAACCATAGTAATCCCCATAAGGCTATTGCTTCTGCTTTCATACTTGTTCCCACTCCCACATTCGAGTGAATCCAATACTCTTGTTCTTCCGTCACCTTTAGCCAAATTCCACATCCACATCTCCCTCCTTGTGCTACCCCATCAAAAAACCCCGTCAGGTATTTGGTAACCTGTACCATCCCCTTATCTGCCTTCTCTTTTCTTTTTGCTTGATGCTAGCTCTCTGATATGATTTGGTCCATTGTTCTATGTACTCACACATTAAATCCTCTCTCCATCTATTGGGTCCAAAAATCAATTGGTTTCAGCTTTTCCAAATCTCCCAGAAGACAACCAGTGTGAGTGATCGCCAACTTGTGCTTTATGTACTCCACCATTTTAAACATTCATCAATTGTATTAAATTGTATGTATGGAATCTGCATCTTGGTGGTGATGTGCTTCCATATGCTTATAGATCTTGGACAATGTAAGAATAAGTGACAATTATCCTCACCTTCTTTCCTACACAGATAACATATCCCAGGTCCATGATGATTCCTCTCCTGTAAATTTTCCCATATAAGATTCTAATTATGTCATGTTAACCAAAGGAAAATGATAAAATCTTTATGGGCATACTAATTTGCTAGAACTTATAAAACCAATAGCATTTTGCATCCTGTAGCTCCTTCATACATTGTTTGAGGTAGCAATCTGCCACTTTAATTTCTCCAAATTTCTTCTTTTTCCCAGCCTAGGTGATGCAATCCCCTTTGCTATCATAACCTATACCTGCATCTTTTAATGATTTCACACACTGGAGCCAATCCAGTTCATATTGTCTTGTAAGGTTCAGTTAGATGGAGTTAAGCTAGATTGGTATATTACCACTCCAATCACTGATCATCTAACTCAGTACAAATATGCCCTTTCTATTCAGGTGGTTTATTAATTCCACTATTCCAAGTGGGATCGCAACGGAACCAATAATGTTGTCTTTATCCAAAATAATACTATTACTAGAACCAAATATCCATGAGATGTCTGAGAATAGGATATTTTTGACCATGTTGAAACTATTCCATATCTTAGATCCACATTTTTTCCCAATTGCACCTTGTCTCATTCAGTGGGTAAAATCCTTATTCTTCATGTACTTAAACCGAATCAATTTTCCCCATATGCCATCGTTGTTGATGCCCCGCCACAATAATTTTAGAATCAACACCCATCCAAAACTTTTAAGATTTAAAACACCCCATCCGCCCAGCTTTTTTGGTATAGTAATTCTCTCAAACTTGACCAAATGATATTTGCAACATCTTCTTGCACCTAACCAAATATAGTTTGCCATTATGCGGTTTAGTAATTTTATTATCATCTGCAGGATGCGGAACAAGTGAGCCTAATATATCCCCAGCTGCGTAAGAATTGACTGTGTGAGAGCAAGTGAGCCCAATATATCCCTAGTTGCGTAAGAACTGACTGGGTGAGAGTGATACGACCTTCCATTGATAAACATATGTGTTCCCACCCCTTAATCCTCGAGGGGAATCTTTCCACTAACCACATCCAATTGTGTGAGAGTGATACGACCTTCCATTGATAAACCATTATGTTCCCACCCCTTAATCCTCAAGTGGAATATTTCCACTAACCACATCCAGTCATCATTTTTGTAGTTTCTTGGCTTTAGGAAATATCCCAGATATTTCATTCCATTGTCTAAATTTGTTGCATTTACACCAAAGCACCTCTGGATATAGCTAATATCTTCATGGTTGCAGGATCCATATAAGATGATGGATTTGTGTTCATTTTGAACAAGACCAGTGGCTTTTCCAAACTTCTTTAGAATTAATGAGAGTGAATACCATTTAAGTATGTTTAACATAACCATTATCAACAAAGAAACTATGGGAAATAGAAATATCACGGTTGATTTTTAGCGCTTCGAACTGACGTGTGTTCACAGCTTTTCTAATTTTAAAACTTAGGCCATCCATCACCAGTATGAAAAGAAGGGGGGATAAAGCACATCCCTGTCTAAGTCGCCTGCCCGCAGCAAAGAACCTCGATGGGTATCCATTAATTATCACTGCATAACGAACTGTTGTTACACAGGGACGTTAGGCAACTAAATGCAAAAATAATGCAAAAATCATTCAATATATCAATGTTGTAAAATTTATTTAGTTGTTGTATGTTAATTGTAGATTTGTGGGATATTTTAAAATTTGATCGTCAATAGAGAAGTAAATTATTTGACCTCTAAGAACATGTCAAATATGTCAAATCTAAGTATTGTAAAATTATGTCGACAAGTCAAATCTTAGTATCGTAAAATTTATTTAATTGGGGTATGTCAATTGTAAATTTCAAGAATATTCTCAAATTTGATAGTCACTAGAGAGATATTATTTGACCTGGAGCAGTCACAGAAACAAGAACCCAACAACTATGAAATCGATCAATTTTAGAGTATCTCATCAAGTGGAAGAACTTACCCGCTGAATATTCCACATGGGAGGACAAGAATTTTATACATAAGCATCAAGAACTACTCAAGCGTTGAGGAAAACACTTTTTTAAGGAGAGGGGCATGTTAGGCCCCTATACTACTAGTGTAACCCCTTATTGTTATTAGTACAACCCCCTTATTATATTGTTGTATCCATTGTAGTCCCCATATTTGTTACTATTGTGCCCATAGAAAGCCCACTATTGTTATTATTGTGCCCTTACATTATTATTGTTATGTCGGCTCTAATTATATTATGACCCCTTAGGCTCCTATATATAGAAAGGAGGTCTTGTCATTTGTATCATCCAAGAATTGTTCATTTGTGTAATGTAAAGGAGGTTTCCCCCTCGAAGAGGCTAATTTCTAAGGTGTTCATCTATTTTTTTTATCTTTTTGTGAGTTGGTTCCATAACAACATTACAGGTTCGAGAATACAGAGAACTTTGTGTAAGACAACAGAAGAAGGGAAATTCGTAAGGGAAAATCATCATCAAAATTGTGGGTCAATTTCTGATCAAAGGAAGACAAATTTCGAAATTCATCCATCTGGGTTTTGTGCAGAGCATGGTCTATTTGGTAACTTGCGAACATTTTTCCAAAAAGATCATTGATTTGGGAGTTCTGAAGTGATCTTTAAACTGTGTTTTTACAAACTACGTGACTGGGAAAAATTACTTGTTGTTCCCTTGCACCAATGCCTGCGTTTGCAGAAATTGAAGTTGGAAAAGATGACTTGTTGTTCCCTTGCACCAACGCCTGTGGTTTGTAGAGATAGCAGTCATCATACTACAACATTTTTATTTTTTTTCGTCAATTGGAAAATGCTTTAATTGAGTAGAACATCTAGTAAACCGAGATTCTTTGCTAACAAGATATAAACAAGGTACACTTGAGATCAGCTTGCACTTATCTCTCTCTGAGATTCCTTGGAGCATTTGTGGTGAATTGTCCTTGTCATTAATATTCTTAACATTCTGAATTTCTATAATTTCATGGAAATGTGCATGTGATGTAGATATTGGTACATGCATAAGGTAAAAGACTTTGGAGCAATTTTTTGATGAATATCTCGAGGAAATATCTTTTGTTTCTATATTCCAGATATATATGTTAACATCAAGGATTTCACAAATCCATTGTATTGCAAAATCTTTTCCCTCTATATTTCCATGTGCATATGCCATTGATAAATTTATAATATAAGCTTTCCAATCATTGATACATTGCTCTTGTTCAATGTTTTTAGCACTCAGGTGTTGTTGTAAGCAATTGATAGCTCTATCATCATTGCAAATGAAACAATTGTAAAACGTTTGTGCAATTTTTTCTTCTTCTGATATTAGACATATCAAACCATGGTGTAAGTGTGCAAATAGACTCAAACAAAGATTCATGATAGCCATT
The DNA here is from genome assembly GCA_000404065.3 of Pinus taeda. Taxonomy (NCBI): domain Eukaryota; kingdom Viridiplantae; phylum Streptophyta; class Pinopsida; order Pinales; family Pinaceae; genus Pinus; species Pinus taeda. The sequence goes on from APFE031373225.1 coordinate 107,995, forward strand.
GAATTTTTGTTGATAGATCATGAAGCCTTGTTCAAATAAGATTTGCTCAATTGACAATATGACAAGCTATCCATGTGAGAATTGGTACGGGAAAATGCGTGAGCCAATCATTCTATTTATTGAAGCTACATTATCTATTGTGTTATGTAACAACAGTGGTTCAAAATGTCCACATGCAATATTTTGGTTATGTAGCAAAATATTTTTTTTTTTTTCTAGTTAAGACTAACCTAAGTACCCATGAGGGATTTGAACCAGTGACCTATCGCAAGGAGTGCCTTAACAACTCACCTATTCACCGTCAATCCAAAGCCCTGTGGGCATAGCAAAATATTATATTGATAGCCATGAATCTCTTAATTGAACCATAGATACGCTTGGCCATTTGTAAATAGCCAAACATTGACTAGAACTAACAACCACTTGGAGAACCAAAATGCATCCCCCCATAAGTTAATTGTAGATGGAGCACAAATAGAAGAAGGTGTAGACAATCCTTTCAAATACATTTCAAGATCATTAACATGATGAAGATCCTTAAGGTATTCAGGAGTCAATTATGTATGTAATGAATGCAAAGCAGCATCATGTCCATGAGATAAGCAATGTCAAAAGTGGTTTACAATTCCATGTCATATTTCAGTTGAACTATAGCGAAAGTGAAGAAGAACAACCAATGAGACAAATAAACAGCCACGGGGATAATAGAATAAATGCTCTAATCTCTGTAGATTGAATCTATAACTTGTGATCAATTTCTTGCAATTTTGATCCTTTCAACGCAAAACTATTTTTCATTGTCATAAAGTATACTGAGACAAACTGAAAAATTGTCCAAATGTGACAATGATTTATAGCATTAACAACATGGATTGCATTGAATGTTCAATGCAATCCATTTATACAATTTAAAATAATAGCAACAAAAGCATTATTATCATTTTAGCAAATTTCAAAACACAATATTTAATTTGCAAAATTTTGTAAAAACATTTTGACAATTACTGTAAATTCTTTTCAAAATGTATAAATCAAATAGAATCCAAATATTAGCTTCAAAAACAAATTACAATATAGTTTTCTATAATAAATAACTCTAATTCAAGATAACAAGCATAAAACCACTTAAAACGATTACCATATTCATAAACTTATAGAAATAATAAACATATTCAAATGTTTATTACTATAAAGCAATCAATTGACCCATGTCTAAGATATTAGCCTATTGTTGCATTATAAAGACATTATGCTATGAAATAAAATGTAAAGTATTTAGGTTCCTAGCATAATGTAATATTTATTTTTTAAGGCTTTGTGAAAATCGATATAGCTCCAATTGTTTGAGCATACCTATGGTTTACACATGAACATCATAGTTTTTTGACATATCCACATCATAGTAGTTGGAGAAAGTCTCATAGCTAGTGTGTGCATATGCAGGAACAAAACCCATACATTATCGGTAGACAAAAAACAATGCATGGAGTTAATGGAAAAAGTGAAAACTAGAAAAACTAATAATTGATATTTCTATGTAGCAAGAAGCACCAAAGAAAAAATTTTAAGTGTTTTTATCAATAAAACACACCACACATTGTTGTCCTTTCGACAAATACCTATGCAACTTTTTTTGCCATAAAAATTCTAGTTTTTTTCTATATATATGATTTTAGAATTCTTCTATCTAAATTATCTCTCTATGATTTATGACACAATAAAATTAAATACATTAGTGCTATATGCTTTGTGTTCATGCATAGCCTATACATAGTTCAAATGTATTCGTGATCACACATTAATCATTAAGAGATTGACATACTTAGAATGAGACTACATGAGAATCGCCAACAATGTATGCAAGGCACAATAGTATTTATAGCATCGTAGCCATGAATTTATGCAAGCTACACAGCACTTGTGTACAAAGACAAATTAACATTGCATTCATTGCTACTAGAGCAAATATATATGTATATCTATATATATATATATATATTCAATTTATTTTTGCAAATAACAATGACCAAAAATGGGTAATGTGATTTTGTATCATATTGTTTACTAGCCATTTAAAGCATTACCTACTATGTCATACGCAATAAAAAATCATTGCCCAATTGTAATCATAGTACTATAACTACATTAAATTGCAAACCAAGGTGGGTAGTCTAACTTTGTATCATATTGTTTGCTAGCCATTGAAAGCATTATCTACTATGTCATAAATAAAAAATAACATTCTAGCCACACATGACTACAGAAATTGCAAATAAAAACCATCACTCGATATTAATCATAGTTCTAGAATTACATTAAATTGCATATGTACTTTAGTAAATGTGTCAATTTGAGCAAAACGTATTGCACCAAAATTGTTTAGAAATGCAATAATTTAAGCTTCCATAGCCACTCATCTTGGAATAAAGATTCCAAGTAGACATACACAACAGAAATGACTATGATATTTAGGGGTGCATTTAATATCTGTTGATTTTAGCATTACAATTTGTGAAAATTCTTTCTCACTTGAGACATAGTGAATCAACAAATTTATCATTGAAATCACACAAAAAAATGGTTGCATGTTTGCCTTTGACAATCATTTATAGTTCTCTGGATTTGAACAAAGATATTGCATACAACAACACAAACATTTCCACCAATTAAAACTACAACTAATCCACATGCTAGGGAAATTGCATTCAAATTGTTCATTATTTTTCCTCTTCTCTGTTTTATTTTTAGAATGAAATTTCTGATTATCAGTCTCCTCTTCTTTTATAAGTTGTTGCAATGACATTGAAAATTCCACTACACATTCCATGAATCAAAATCATTCACAATTGCATAGCATTGTTCTATAACAGATTTCACCCAAAGTAGTTGACATCACATGAATCCAATATATCATCAAGTCAAATAATGATTTAACAATGTAAATAATACTACTCTTTAAAGTCCTCAATCGGGGTGTGTGACAATTCACCGTCTGACTTGGGACTCCCGTTAATAGTGATTAGATGGAAGATAATGAGGAAGTGTGGTTCTGACAGTCGCAGGGCATGTGTGATCGGGTTGATGCGATGGGAGGAGGCATGGGAGGAATTAAGGAAGGTGTTAATTGCCACCGAGAAATAACCCTCCAAGTGATGCGTGCTTGTGTAACATTTCATGCAGTTGAGATGCGGTATAGCGAGGTCTTGAGAGCTGCGAGGAGGCACTTGGGTTCCCTTCTAATGGCAAGCATGGCAGGGAGGCAGTGTCTGTGGGAGGTCGCCCAGGTCGACTTCATGGCACTGGTAATAGGGTATGTCTTGTTTCTTTCCATTCATCCCTTCCCGCAACAAATTGTTATTCTGAATGTTGACTCTAAGATTCCCCCCCCATCCTCCTGCGAATGGGTGATTGTGCAACTTGGTAATGTTTGTTTGTCTGATGAGCATGTTTGTGTGGCTTGAATTTATCTTGAAATAGTTGTTTCCAATCCGATATCAGTTTCTTATGGTATCTCACTACTCCGAATGGGAATGTATGGTTTAATTTGGGCTCCTTATCTGTGTGGGAAGAATTTACTGCCTCGTTGGAATGGTTGTTTCTATATTTGGTTAAAATGGCTTCTGATTATTCTTTGCATGTCGTCATTGCTAGTTTTGCAATGTGTTGATGTATTTGTATATGGGAAGTGGCTTGAGGAGCCAATGGGTAGCACTTCCATCTAGTGGAGATAGACCCTCTCTAGCTCATATCTATTTCATACGATGTATGAGCACAAGATGCTAGTAATGGGAAGAAAGAGCCAATCGAGGTTAGTTATCACGACCTGCTCTACTTTCACTTCACTTAGGTTCAATATTATTTGTTTCATGTTCTTCTTATCTGTAAATGTACCAGGTTTAATTAATTGGGGAGACTGCCCAGTCTACGAGATGAGGGTCTTTTCTCGATTGGCAGTCTGGTCAGATAAGTATATTGTAACTCAAAGGAGGTTAAAGGAAATGGTTAGGCTATCCATGGGCATATGCCCGTCAGGCAATGGGGGTCGTGGGCGCAGTCATAAGAGTGATTCTTGAGGAGGACGAGGAGCATCCTCATCAAAGTCACCCAGGAGAAGCGGATGAAAACTGGATGCTCAGCATATCACCGTCGCAGCCCAAGCATATACAATAGGTACTCCTGAGCAGTTAAGACAGATGATTATGGGTTGGGAGGTCAACCTCAACCAATGGGCTAAACAGGATATTCAGATGGAGAATTGGTGATTGTTGGTCCCTGATCCAGGCCACACCCATGGTCGTCTCACCCAGTACAAGCAGACAATGCATCTCTATTGGATGATGAAGAGCATAGTAGCTAGAGTTATTATGAATGCAACAGGTTCCATCAAAGTTGATCATGGATTTCAGGAAATTCAGAAGGAATTCCAACTTGTTCAATTTCAAATTCAGCAACAGAATGTCCATCTAGGTGAAATTGAGAAGCACATTGTGTGCCTTCCTCAATCCGAATTATCAGGTTTCAATGCAAAGGACCCAACTACGGTGGAGTCCTCACATGAATAGTTTTTAGTAATTTTCCTTTTTTGTCAAATTATATGTCAATTAGTAGTACTTATGTTAGCATGTTAAGATTGAACTAGTTTCTAAACATTCAGACCTATAAGGCTGAGTATGACAGACTTAAGAACCTCATATTTTGGATGGATTATAATGCATTATGATGGCCAACAGACCTAGTTTCCCAATGGGAAGGTTGAGGCCACAGAATGTCTTTTATGGATGTAACCTGCTTTGAAAATGAATGAATGAAAGGTCTTACTAAGCTTACAAAAAAAGAAATACTACTCTTTAAAGGATTTTTAGTATCAACTACAATAAATAATAGCAGGAAAAAGTGTTCTAAAAACTAATTTCGTTAGTCGAAGATGTTCAATTGTAAGCATATTAGACATTGTACTTCAAATCATACCAAACGTCAATTGGCCAAAAAAGTCAAATCTAAGTATCTAAAAGTATTTGAAACCCCTTATAATTGTCTTTAAGTGCTTAGACATTAAATACTATTAAACACCACAATTGCAAATAACAAAGGTTGTAAGGTTCTTTAATTCCTTCTAGTTCTCATTTTTTTTATTGCTTTCCACTTGTTTTGAAAAAAAAAAACACATAATTGCTACACAAAAACATAAATATTATTCCATAATTCAAAAATTATTTAAAAGTTTAGCTTGCCACTTAGACATAAATAACGTGTAATTTAACCACAAATAAATGGACAACAATGAAGCTCATTTAAAATTTCTAAAAATTCTGTCAAGTTTTGTATATTGCCTTGTCTAGGTAAAAGTATTTAGCACTTTAAAATTTAGATCAATTTCAAAATTGCACAAATGTCTAGAACATCCTAATTATTACAATCCCATACCTATAAAATAGAAAGCACATGCAGAATCAAATATTTCTCATCTAATATGGCAATTAATTTATCGAATTCTGAAAATATATATTTTATGAAGGCATTAAACCAATGCATGGCATATTTACATAAAACACCTAGATAGAATCATTTATATTAGAAATTTGTATCCATGAATCTATATTTTTATTGCTCAAATCAATTTTATTTTTTTTTACCAATAACATTTGTTCATTAAATATCAAGCAATGCATCATGATTTATAAAAACCACTAATAAAAAAATAACATGTTTCTAACTATTCATCACTAAATAATAATAATAATATATAAGTACACACACACACACACACACACACGTATATATACTACTAGCAAGTGGTGGTCGGAGGTGAGATATGGTGAATGCAACAGCAGCCTCGACTATTCTGAGGAGAGGTTGCAACTTTCTGGCTCCATTAAATACTGCTCTTCGACATCCAAATGATGCAGAAAGATGTGGAGGCGAGTATCATTCCACCCTGCGGGATGATGCTCTCATACAATCACTCTCCATGCTTTATAGGATCTTGCTGGAAACGTTGGAAAGGAGTAGTGTATCCTAGAAAATGGGATTGCCTTTGCAAAGCCGCAACCCAAGCTATACTGTGACCCTAAATGCAGAACTAATTCACCTTTTTGCAGATCTAGACCCATCAATGGTAGATCGGCATCCTCTTTGGTCAGATCTGGAGTTATCCTTGTTGATTTGTGGAGCCTTGCATAGATCACTCTACCATCTCCCAGATCTAGTGTTCCAAGTTGAAGATCGGCCTTTGATTTGGTCAAATCCGAATTCTCCCTTCTGTTTTGAGTGGTTCCACAACGATATGTCTTCTCTTACGACAAACGCAATGGGGGTCTTTCCTTAATGGACTGTACAACGAGGGTCTCTGATTTTTGTTCCACCTTTTGTCTAGTTGATGATCTGTGTGATTATCATGAATGGGAGGCAGATATGAGAACCAAGACATCTTTTCAAATTTTTATTAAAACCCTAGATGGAAAATCAATTTTATTATGGGTTCGGGCCTCAGAGAGCTTCAATCAACTGAAGCAAAATATCCTGCATATTCTGGGTATTCTGGTACCCCTACATAGCCTAATTTGCAGAGGAAAGTCCATGCAAGATAAACTAAGATTACAGGAATAAAACATTCTTCCGTAATCCAACATCGTAAATCTAAGGCTTCGAGGAGGCTCTCCTGGACCAAGTTACAAAAGGGAGCAGGGGGAGTATCCAAATCTAGTCTTCCTAAAGGAAAAGAATCAAATCAAGGACCAGTAAATGGAGGACTTTCTTTCAAATACATCCTCAAAGGAAAATCTGGAGCATCAGCAATACTAGATCGAACACACAATATACCTAGCCACTATATCGTGGAACAGTTGAATCAAATACCAAAAATTACTATAGATCTATCAAAGATATATGATTTATGCACAACCTATGCAGATTCAATGGTTTCTGGCCAAAACCAGTGGAACTTTTCCACTAGATCTCCACAACTTGGACAATAAATTACGAGATTCACCTTTGCTCCAAGGGATTTTTCATAGCAAATTTTGCATCATCAGAGGAAGGTGAATATATATTATGAGATGGCCTGTGGTTCTACAAGACTTTTTGTCACCCCATGGTTCCCAGATTTTGATGTCAATACTATGCTAGTATCAAGAATGTTGGTTTGGGTTAGATTGCACAATCTCCCCATACATTTTTGGCACCATAAAGTGCTTGAAGACATTGGGAACCTCTTAGGGAGATACATAAAGAGAGACACACAAAGAGTTGAAGAACACATCTACACTTTTGCCAAAATTTGTGTGGAGGTGGATCTCAGCAAAGGATTGTCAGATATATCTTCTTGAGACATAACAAACAGTGTTGGACACAGTTTTTAGATTTTGATAACATAGCTTTTAGATGTCGAATTTGCAAACAGATCGGACACATACAAAACTCATGGACCTGATACTAAGAAAGCGCCTTGAAGAAGGAAGAAATCAGGGAAGCAACCCAAGGGATGATAATTCCCTCGACAGTTGTTTGAAGAAGAAGAGCATGATGGAGAACTGAAGCCCCTACCACTTACGAAACCCAAAATCCTTAAGATAGTGTCGAAAAGGAAGGAATTAATCATGAAGTTTCAGGTATCCCAACACACGCATCACGGCAGGAGATCATCCTTGAAGAAAAGGAACCAGGGGGCTCTAAACATTATCATGTATCTGAAATTCTAGATTCAGATAAGGAAAATCCAAGAATGAAAGAAGGGTCACATCTAGCACTTGTCACGACCACTCTATCACAAGGAGAATGGCGAAAGGTATAAAAGAAGAAATAGAGAAAATGGTGATTTTTTTTCCATTTCGCAAAAGTTTTTTTTGTCTATGTGAACACCAGTGTCGACTGGCATGATTGAATGCATTGTAAGCATCTACAATATGTAATTTTGTTTTCATTAATAAAATTACGATTTTTCCTGGGGGGGAGGGGGAATATAAACTACTATAATATAATACAAGACAATGTATTTATTAACTATAAAATTATTGCAATTTTCAAGTTTATTTATATTTTCTTAAATCCAATATAAATAACACAACATCACAATGATGTCCAAAAATACTAGTTGAATAACAAATTTTAATATCCATGGAAATTAAAATAAGCAAATATAAAACTATATATATATATAATTTGATCATAAAGCATTTTAGCATTATGTAACAAATTCAAGAATACAATTTATTAAAATTTCAATAATGTTGTATTCTTGAATTTTTTACAAATGCTAAAATAATTAAATTATATATATATATAATATATATAATATAATATATATATAATATATATAATATAAATATATATTGAATAGTAAAAGCATTTAGCATTATGTAAACAATTCAAAGAATACAACATTATTGAAATTTTTAATATATGTTTTATATGAAAAAATAATTATATATAATATATATATGAAAAATAGCATAAATATAATTATTTTTAAATGTAATTAATTATTTAATATTCCAAATACTTAATTTACAAAAGGTATGAATAAAATTAAGTTGAAATTGAAATAGTATTTAAATTCACATTCACGTGACTTTAAACTAAGTATCTTTTACTTTTATAAAGTTTAGTCAAAATAATTAAAACATTGATTGAAACTTTATTTCTTAAAAAATAAAATAAAATGTTTAAAAAATGGGAACTTGTTATCCCTTCTTTAAAGAAAAAAATGAAGTATTGAAGTTGGAGCTGAATTGGTTAGGAAGTGTCAGTAGTCAGGAGTGTCTAGAGAGACCATTCAAATGATAATGCCAACCTTCGATCTCATAGTAGAGGCCAACTTACGACTTGCTTTCAGTAGGAGCCACAAAAGAAATATGTGGGTATAGCTATTATGTGTTTATAATAGCCACCTTCGACCTTTAGCCTGGCCTCCAACTTGCTTCTACGAAGGCCCACAAAACAAACATATGTGTCTATAATTTACTATTTTATTTTTTCACATAACATATTATTTAATCAATGTAATTTAAAATAATTTATTCTTTTTTCAATAAAGAAATCAATTCAACAACTTATTTTAATAAGACATTTAAGTCTTAATTTATAACATACGAACTCATGATAAACCATAGACCTCATTTAAGTAGTTTATAAGAAATAATAATAACAACAACACCCAACCTAGATTCTAGGAAAAAGAATGCAAAAAATTATATTTTCAATTTATATTGAATAAAAAAAACTAAATTACCAACAAAATACTTTAATCTTACCTAATATCAACATTAATGTTTACGGCAATAATATTGATTAAAATAATATTTAAATAAAACAGATATCGCAACCTTTGTTGATTTTTTCTGACCTCGCACCCACTTGCATGGAGTATTGAAGCTGGAGTCGAATTGGTCGGGGAGTGTCTAGAGAGACCATTCAAAGGCCAATGTCGACCTTCGATCTCATAGTGGGGGCCAACCTCCGACTTGCTTTCAGTGGAAGCCACAAAAGAAATATGTGTGTATAGTTATGCATGTTTACAACGGCCACCTTCGACCTCATAGTCAACCTGACCTTCGACTTGCTTCTATAAAAGCCCACAAAACAAACATATGTATCTATAATTTATTATTTTGTTTTTCCACATAACATATTATTTAATAAATGTAATTTAAAATACTTTATTCTTTTATCAATAAAGAAATAAATTCAATAAATTATTTTTATAAGACATTTATTTAGAGTAATTTTACAAAAAGATTATTATTTTTTCTATCTAAAAGTTTAAGATAACAAATCCAAAAACTACATACAAATTTAAACAAAACTAGGATTAAAATGTTTAAAAGATATGAACCCGTTACTCCTCGTCTAAAGAAAAAAACAATGTGAATATGGTTCATAGATTACAAAAGTCGAAAACAACTAACTTTAACATCAGTTGCAACTTCAAGAGCACTTGAAAATCAGCCTTTGCCAAGATGGCTCAGAGCTCGGCCTTTTTCGTATGATTCTTCTCCACAGACACACCAACTACTCGACCACGAAGTAGGTCCCAACCTCAACTAAGAGTTTCCTCTAACTCCAAAGAAACCCAAAAAATTGAAATAGAGAGAGATGCCCTTATTCTAAATTTGATTTTTTTTAAACGTACTCTCACAACCGTGGCTTAAGCATGTGCCTCTATGCATAAAATTTAGGAAGAATGTACATTAGAAATCCCACCATTGGAAACTCATAAAACGGGTAACATTGGTCTCAAAAGTTCTCCAATATTGTTGAAACTTGAATTTTTCCGTCAATTCTTTTATGTTTTTATTTTTCTAGTTGGCAACTATATGAAACTGTAATCTCCTGATATTTAAACTATAACTTGTATTCCAATAAATTTAGTGTTTTGAAAAACAAATTAATAAATCAATGTGTCCTATGACAATGGACTAAATGTAAAAGGCATGAGAGAACTCACATACACAAGTGTGTTAAAACAGAAACATGCGTCAACTTCTGACATCGCAAATTTTAGAAACTTAAAAATTAACACACCCTTGTGTCTATGCATCACGCCCGACTAAGGTCAGAGTTATTTTCTTCCTGAGCTAGATGTTTATGTCAATAGAACTCTGACCCCCCGACTATCTAAAACAACATGATATGTAGTCAGAGCTACCACCTTGCTCACGAGCCTTCTGAAAATGCAAAGATCACTATACTCCCGAATTCGCAAGTTTCAGAGTAAATTTCGGGAAATCTTTGTTGTAACCGCTACATAAAATCATGGAATCGGGCTCGGAAAACAATTTAAACCAGAACATATGGAATTGGGGTTGGTACCTTGCTCACAGGACTTCCACAAATGCAAAGATAGGTTGACCTCAGACCTAGTTGTGGTCAATCAATACTAGTTTATTCCTACAACATTGCATCCAAACCATCAAAACTCGAGTCAGCAATGTATTTAACACTTCTGGCCCATTAAACCAGAGTTTGCTCACAAAGAGAACTCAAAAACTGACCAGGTTTCCATCTCTAGAATCCAACAATCCGCTTACCCGAAAAATTGTTATGCTCTAAATTCTAAAATCTCACCTGTAAATTCTGCGAAACAATGAACCATTAGAACTCCAAATTATGCACCACGACGATTAAACCAGAAAATAATGTTCATACATTTACCTTTCAAATCATTGTCAAGGAGGTTGGCAAACCTGTGTCCTGCCACATAACCAAACACCTTCAGCGTTCCACACAAAAAAATTTACTACTTGCATCCGTCAAAGTAAAAAAAAAAAAAACCTCACTTGGTTACAACAAAAACCTGACAATGAGGAGTTCTGTCGCACAGAAAACACAAGCACAGAAATAGGAAATCTAGCCTAATGAGTTCCAAAACACCAAGAAAAAAAATAAACAACCACTTTGAACACCGAAAACAACGAAATCTGTTTCTCGATAATCCATTAGCCATAATAATAAAGTCTCCACCAACACCCTTAAAATGAAATTTACACCACTAGAGGTCAAAGCAACCCAAGTTAACTCCCAATTATACGCAGGATCGCTCTTTCTTGTACCTACATTGTACAATTGGATCAACTCAATCTACCGTGCATGGCAGGATGATGTCGACCCTCGAAATTTGGAGTCAGGGACGCGGCGATGGGCTAACGAAACACAAAAATTTCAACCAAAAGCTTAATGTTAACTATAGAAAAATGAAAAATTGCACCAGTACAAACAAACTAATAGCTTGGAACTGATCATAGATGTCACTGTGTGAGTAGTGACATAATAATAGAAGTGACAAACTATAAATTGACAATAGAGATTAAAAGCCTTCATACATTCCATTTACAAGTATATAAAGTAATGACAACATAGTCTATAGAAGGAATGAATGGAAACAAGAGTATTCATTAGGTTTATGGGAGATATTATGATTTCCTTTCTCTTATGATTTCTTATAGAAAGTAGTATTTGATTTTATTTAGGAAAATTAAGATTTATATTTATTTTATAATTTTAAAGTTGGGTGAATCTTACTCATTTTCAAAATGTCAACTATAAAATGTTTAGTGATATTATGTAAAAACATTCAAAGTTTTAAGTAATTTATATAGTTCTTAGAAAAAAAATAATTGGTTATTTTTAAACGAAAATAATTTTATTTTATAAAATTTTAGGAATTCATTTGAAAAAAAGTTGAAAATTGACAAATCATTTTCAGTTTTTTTTTTTAAATATGGAATTTGAATTGCTGATTTTTATACCACATTCCATATGATTTGTAGTTGTATAAGGTACAGAAGCCTAAAAAAATCATAAATATGCACATGCTTACACTTTAATAAACCTATGTTTCAATAAAACTCCTTGGACCTTGCAAAAATAAACAACCACGTCAGTATCCTTTACACAACAAGTTTAAATGTTGTAACCCACCATGTGAAATGTCACAAAACACTTCACTTCATTGTTATTGTGCACCTAGAAGGAATACCTAGATGATTTCAAGTAAAACATTATTATTTTCATTTCTTATAAAGATAATGAGCAATGGCCTCCCTTTACACAAAAGATTTGCACAAGAAATTTAAATGTTGTAATCCACCATTTGAAATATCACAAAACACTTCATTATTATAAAATACCTAGATGATTCTAACTAAAACATTATTATTTTCCTTTCTTAGAAAGATAATGAGTAATGGCTTCCTTCACACAACAGATTTGCACAAGAAGTTTAAATATTGTAATCCACCCTTTGAAATATCACAAAACACTTCACTTTATTATTATTGTGCACCCAAATAAAATACCTAAATGATTTTAACTGAAACATTATTATTTTCATTTCTTGGAAAAATAATGAGCAATGGCCTCATGAGACTACTCGATCACTATTGATTAGTAAATACATCTATGAAACATGTTATTGCACTTCATCCTCTTAGTTAACCCATCGACAATATATTCATTCCAAAATTGTTGAGTCGTGTAATAATGATACTATAACGTCTTGTAATAAAAATAATAATTAAAGTTGTTGTGGGAGCCCTGTGTCGTACTATAAGGGGAATTGAAAGGGGCATACTTTTATTATGTGTATGCATTTGCAATATATTTGCCAAAATTGTTGAGTCGTGTAATAATGATACTATAACCTCTTGTAATAAAAAAATACAAAGTGGTTGTGGGCACCCTAAGGGGAATTGAAAGGGGCATATTTTTATTATTGGTATGCATTTGCAATATATTTGTTTGTATTTTTTAAGATGGAATCTTTTGAAAGGGAGCATATTTTTATTATATTTGTATGCATTTGCAATATAATTGAAAGGGAGCATATTTGTATTATTTGTATACATTTGCAATATATTTGTTTGTATTTTTTTAAGATGGAATCTTAATATAAGAAAAAATATAATAATATATTTATATATAAAATTGTGAAAAAGTGTTTTTAATATCTAATTAATATTTAAATATAATAAATTTAATTTTTAAATATTTATAATAAAATTTAAGTTATGTTGATCATTATGAGTAAATGAATTAAATAATATAATTATAATATAAAAATATTTATTAGAAAGAATTAAATAAAATAATTATAATATTAGAATGTTTATTAGAAAGTAGATGTATTGATAGTTCAATTAGTCAAATTCCTAAAGCACCTAAAGCACCTAAAGCACCTTCAAATTGAGAGGTCACAAGGTCAAGTATCCTTGAAACCTTGAGGTTAGGCTCGTCCTGATGAACCCTACTTTTGACCACCATGCTTTCGATATGCCTTAACGAATCTTGAATTTATCCTAATGGATCTGAAGCACGGAATCTTCGTATTTACCGTAGAGTTAGTTGCTTATTGGGGTATTTCCATGACCAGTTCTCACAGAAACAGAGACAGTGGCCAATTGAATATGCGTCTGGGGTTACCGTGTACTGGATGGTAAGCAGCCTCTCTCGTTTTTGCAAACATCAACTGGGCATCTTGTTTTAATAGAGGATGAATTGGGCATTTCAGGTGGGCACTTGGTGAGCAGAAAAAGCAGAGTAGCGTTATTCAGAAGCAAGCTCTCAACGGGATTATGGAAGTATTCACTACGAGAAGAGCCTCTCCTTGTTCAGGATTCCAGTCCATCTTCACTCAGACGGACTCTGCACCGTTCCAAGCTGTTCTGCGGGATATATACCGCCTTTCTCCTTGCTGCAGCCATTCTCGTCCCCTTCAGTGCACAAATACTTCAAGCACTTATCAAGGTCAACCCCACCATCAGCGCCGAGGACTATCACAGACTGTTCTTGAAGATGGGATGCAACGACACCATAGCTCAACATCTGAAGGTCCTCACGCAAGAACCCCATGTGGCCGGCACCCCTGAAAATTTTGCCACTGCAGACTATGTTCTCTCCACTTTTCAGAATTCTGGTCTGGATGCTCATTACACAGATTATCAAGTTCTGCTGACGTATCCTCTGTCAAGGTCTTTATCCCTCACATTACCCCAGGGGGAGATCGTCCAGCTAAAATTGAAGGAGCAGGAAATAGAAAGCGACCCTTCCACCAAAAACGCCAAAGCCATTCCCACCTTTCATGCTTACTCTCCATCCGCAGACATTTCTGCAGAAGTGGTGTTTGTGAACTATGGCAGAGAAGAGGACTACTCCACTCTCAGAGACGAGGGATTGGACGCTAAAGGTGCCATTGTTATCGCAAAGTATGGCAAAATTTTCAGAGGAGATATCGTAGAGATTGCTGCTGGAGCTGGAGCAGTTGGAGTGATTGTATATTCTGATCCTCAAGACTTTGGAGGGAACAGAACACAAGGGTACTATCCAGATTCTAGATGGTTGCCTCCATCTGGAGTTCAACGAGGTTCTATTTATCAAGGAATTGGGGATCCTCTAACGCCCGGTTGGCCTAGTGTGCCTGATTCAGAACGCTTATCAGTAGATGATCCCACGACTCAACTGCCTACGATTCCATCGATTCCAATATCAGCAGAGGATGCCACAACCATAATGAAGTCGCTCGATGGCCCGGTTGCTCCTGCAGAGTGGCATGGTGCTCTGGACTTGCCTGCATATCGCCTTGGTCGGGGACCAAGCATTCTCAATCTTCACTACAAGGTAAGTATGCCCATTTTTAATAATCTAACCCTGCTCTTTAATCAATCTAACCCTGCATCCCTTCTGTATCCCCAAAATCATACATCTTAGTCATCTACAATAAGGATTTTACCGAACTTCTTGCTTCAAACCCCCTAAAAAGCTAAGAACTGAATTCGGTTGAATCTAAAGACGTGATTTACTCTCTAAAAGTTAAAATTTTAGGGTTTAAATAGATAATAATTAAAAAATTTGAAGTCATATTATGAAATATTTATAATTGCCATTTTCAAGAATATTAAATTTTTGTCTGTATCTTTCAAATTTTACATAATTTCCAAGACTTTTTCTCAAAACTTCTAACCTTCTGGAGGAGCCTATTTGAGTCTAATACCATGTTGAAAAGTGGATAAACTAAGAATTAAACATAGGATTTGCTCTTACTCTATCACTGACCTATATGCCCCTTTCGCCATTAACTTTAACAGTTCATCTAATTTAAAGGTGTGGATAGCTAGCGTCCTGTAACTCTGACAGCACAATATCAGGCTATTGTTTCATCGAGGAGCTTCCTATTTTTCTAAAACATGGTGCGGATAATTAGCTTTCTGTTGCACCGTAAGCATAATATTAGGCTATGGTTTTGTAGAAGGGCTACCTATTTTTCTGAAAAGTATCTTCTAAGAAAGATTTCGGAGTAGCTAGGCTGCGAAAGACGTCACTGTGCCCATGTGATGATGCAAAAAACCTGCTCAAGGCCAGCAAAAATTGGCCTAAATAAGAGAAAAAACTGTGAGGTTATCAGCATCTCCGAAGTAAGAGGAGAACAAAATTTTCATGAGATATAAATTCCATTTACTCATGAAAGGCTCAGTTATTTGCCTCCATGAGACTGCCTTCTCCACACAAGATTTGAAGCTTAGGCCTCCTCAGCGGAACTAGGACATATCTAGTGATATATGCATATTTCGTGGCCAGTTAGATGCATGGCGTTCTTACACTAAATTTTTTATTTGGGTGAGAAGTTATAAAATATTATTTGCCTCCATGAGACTGCCTTCTCCACACAAGATTTGAAGCTTAGGCCTCCTCAGCGGAACTAGGACATATCTAGTGATATATGCATATTTCGTGGCCAGTTAGATGCATGGCGTTCTTACACTAAATTTTTTATTTGGGTGAGAAGTTATAAAATCGATACTTATTTTTTTTAATGGAAATTTTACATTTGATTGAGTTTAGTGGTTTATTATTTATTCTATAGCTCAGTATGATATGTAAAGATGTCATCAAAATTGAAATTTTGTTCATATTTTAAAAAAAAACTATACAAAACATTAAAATAATATTGGTTCATAAAAAAATTTTGCACTCAAAAAAATTGAATCTTTCTAGACTCACATTATATTTGTATTTAAAATGAATCTATACTAATTTTAAATCAAATTCACACTATACAACACCTGATTTTAAATCAAATTCACACTATAGAACAGCTAGTTTTCCTTATAAAGTTTGTTGCCATTAATCTGAATATTGTTTGTAGTTCTCATAAAAAGCAGAGATCCTTACACATTGATGTTTGATTGCAATTACAGTCAAATCATACCATTACCACAATTCGAGATGTATTTGGACTCATAAAAGGTTCGGAGGAACCTAACAGGTATAAATCACCTTCTGAGACTTTGACTTCATGAGTGGATCAATTCATGTCCATTCATGGAGTATATTTTAATGCTGAAGCAATGGTTAATATCATCTAACTCCTGATTATTTGGTGCAAGTCTTCACTAAATAAATGTACCTATTGATATAAGGAAAAAAATATTTGGTGATAAGCAGGTATGTTTTGCTGGGTAACCACCGGGATGCATGGACCTTTGGTGCCGGTGACCCAAATAGCGGAACTGCAACCCTTCTGGAAGTCTGAATCATTGCGAGCTTAATCCCCCTTGTTTTCTAACCTATTTCTATTCGTAAATATATCCAAGATAACCCTCTCTCTGTCTTGTTCAGATATCTCAGAGACTAGGAAAGTTGCTAAAACAAGGTTGGCAGCCAAAGAGAAGTATACTACTGTGTAACTGGGATGCAGAGGAATACTCATTGGTAAGAACTTGTATTTACTTTGTGAGGAGTGGGGGAATATGATGTTCTGCCAATTAATATTTCATCGCCAGAACAAGTATTTCATCCCCAGTATGTTCTGGGGTATTGTTTTTGAAAGTTATCTGATCTAATTGTAGAGTTATTTTTCTGTGAAAATTATATGGGAGATGTTTTTGCCAACGGGTTTAGAGTTTACTAGTATGGTTTATTGTCAGGACATTATGGAGGTTCAGATCTGGCATCATAATAAATAGCGAGATTAATGTAGAGAATATTAATATCTTTAACGGTTATTATAACAGTTAGTTAATAACTGTTAAAGATATTAATGTTCTCTACATTGATCCTGCTATTTATTCTGATGCCACGATCTGAATTTCTATCTAATGAACCACACTAGAGAGTTCGAAAGGCTTCAGCAAAAAAGTCTCCCATATAATTTTCACCTAGAGATAATTTAACAATTAAAATATAAATCACAGAAACCTAAATTCAAAAATTATCTAATTCATATCTAACCGATGAATAAATATCTGATTAATATCTAATCTATGAATAAATATGGTAATTTAGATTAAGATTAAAAAAAATTTATCAAGGATATACGTTCAGGAGTCCAAAAATATAATTATAGTTACTCAAGTCCCATTGTACCAAGAGAAAAGTCTACATCGGGTAAGTTTAACCAGTCTGTAGTATTAGTAATATTATTATTACTAAATATTTGTTTAATTATGTATTAGCTGTAGGTGTCCTGTTCCCTTTACTCTTTTAAATTCCCCACAAAGTTACACTTTGAAAAAATTATAAATATCCAGCTTAATCCAAAAGAGTTTTGAAAAGTTTACTACTTATCTCTTTCCATGTTTAATAAATGTGATTAACACAAAACTTAGAATCATTGAGGAGATATATCCTATTTATCAACCTACAAAAATTGCAGATTGGATCGACAGAATGGGTGGAGCATAACTATGATTTACTGTTCTCATCCGCGGTGGCATATCTCAATGTTGATGTGGCTGTTAGGGGCCCAGGGTTTTCGCTTCAATCAACACCCCAACTTGACGATTTTATTCAGGATATAGCTAAAGAGGTCAGTTGGATATTTTATTCAAGTGGGTCTATTCTACTTTCCACTGCCATTAAAAAACTGATTGTTGTACTTCGAATTGATTATTATACTCTGATTTGCAAAGGTGGAAGATCCAGATAATCCTGGAAAGACAATCTATGAATCATGGGCTTCTTCCAGCCAAGATTCCCGTCCTCCTGTAAGTGTTCATGTTTTGTTTCATTACTCTATTTTTCAATTAATGGCAGGGTAAGTAAAATTATATCTCACTGGTTTTAAATTAATATGATTTTTCTGATTTTGATTAGAAAGAAATATCACATAAACCAATAATTAACTTACTGTCTTTTCATCTGGTCAAATTGAATATCACATTACTCTTATCCGATGGAATTACCATATGCTGCTTAATATTTGGAATTACCATGTGCTGCTTGATATTTGCCCAAAATATTTGCCCAAAAATAATTGGGTAATGCTGTAAAGAGCTGATTCAATTTCCATCTCAGATTAACAGGTTAGGTGGAAAGGGATCCGATTTTGCCCCTTTTGTACAGCATGCCGGAATTCCAGGCGCTGACTTCGCCTTTGGAAGTGGTAAGGAAATCAGTCACAGAATACAGGAAATTGAAATTAAATGCAAATAGAGAGATCAACAAGTTACTGTACTGTACTAATTTCTACAATGTATTGATGATAGACTTTCCGACATATCATTCTCTGTATGACGATTACATGTGGATGGAAAAATATGGCGACCCGCTTTTCCATAGGCATGTTGCACGTAAGTACACTGTCAACGTTCCATACATTGTCCACTGGCAAGGAATATCAGCCATGCACAAGTTGTGTGGATCGAACTTCTTACAGGTTCCACCAACATGAACAATCTTACATTCCATAGCACAACTTGTAAAATCTGGCAAATATTAAGTACTATGCCTTACATTCCATAGTACAAGTTGTAAAATCCAGCAAATATTAAGTAACATGTATTGTTTTTTTTATTTTTTTATTGGATGTCACTTTTTTTTTTCAAAGTACTATGCATTGGCTTTTTTTTTTAATTGGTAAATAAGCACTAAATCCAGTAGTGACTCAGAGCGTGCATGAAACTTAATATTTGCATTGGATTTTTCATTTTCTCTATTGGATGTCAATTCTTTTTTCAATGCATTGGCTTTTTCTTTTTTGCTTTTGGATATCATTTTCTGAAATGAAAAAACAGTAAATCAATTAGTGAATCAATGCGCACATGAAACTTAAAATTTGCATTGGCTTTTTCATTTTCTCTATTACATATCACTTTCTTTTTTCAACTTTTTTTTTTTCAAGTACTATGCATTAGCTCTTTCCTTTTCTCTATTAGATATCATTTTTTCCTTTTAAAAAGACAAAATGAAAAAGCACTAACTCAATTAGTGACTCAGTGCGTGCATGGAACTTAATATTTTTCTTAGAATTTTGGCATCTATACAATTTGTGCATGGCACACATCCCTGGCCCCTAGAGTCAAATTTAATGATTATAGTCAAAAATCTGATTTTCTATCTATTTTCCAGTGGGAGCAATATGGGGTCTAACAGCGCTCAAGCTAGCGGATGCAAAGGGTCTCCCTTTCAACTATGCAACATATGCCGATAATCTCCAGTTGGGAAAGATGTTGGATTAGTTTAAATGAACGTTAATAAGAGGCTTTCTCTTTTTTTAAAGTAAATATTTTGAAAAACGAGCATACATTCATGTGTTGTTTTTATTTTTGAGTAAATAAATTCGAACCTAGCATAAATTCATCTGCAGTTCATCACCTAAATGGCAGCAAAGTGTTTGTTCAGTCTAATTGCAATTGATACCATATGATATAAATCAACTGCTTTTAATTGCAAATTAAAATTAGAAGATCCAAATTTTTTAAAATCCATTGAAAATTCTTAACATGTTTGGTTTGTAATTGGGACAGTTGTATGTGGATACGTTGGAATCACAGTTAAGTTCTGCCGATGCACCTTCCTTTGTGTCCACAAATCCATTGCATAAGTCCATTGCTGAGCTCAGAAAAGCTGCGTTGCAGATTAAGAAAAAAGCACAGGTTTGCTTTCTTTCACCAAAACTTGTGCAAGAAATATACAAACTTCATATTTCTGGATGGTACTTGATCAGGTACACTTCATAATGCTGTGAATTCAGGAGCTGGAGGCTCTTGAGGATGAAAGTGCAGAGCTGAGGAGCTTGAATGACCATCTTGTAATGGCAGAGCGTGCATTTACAGACGCAGATGGGCTGCCTGGGTCGCCTTGGTATAAGCACTTGGTAAAGGACATATGCTCAAAATATATGATTGCTGTGTTTGCGATGTTTCTTAAATGCAAGGTTATTAAAACAGAGTTGCACATATGTTTGGCGCGGATGCAGGTATATGGGCCATCTAAAATCAACAAGTATGGGACAACAGCGTTTCCTGGTATAAGCGACTTGCTTGCGCTTGTAGCAGGTGATGAGGCCAATCACAGTGGTGATGGGTGGGCTGGTGTACAGCATCAAATATGGAGGGTGTCAAGAGCAATCAGCCGTGTAGCTCTGGTCATTCATGGGGAGCTCAGTTGATTGGGTCATTTTCAAGCTGTTATGAGTTGACTCTCTATTCAAAATGTTACCGGGGGGTCAACAAAGGCAATGGCACATGAGATGCCATAAGGCCACTGCGATTGATAGCATAAGGCCCATCATCATGTTAGCTATGGAACTAACAAAATGAAGTATAAAACTATTATGTCTGTTTTCTTTAATGAAGTATAAAACTCTAAAACTATGTTAGATTTTAGATTTAATGAAGGATAAAAGTATAAAATTATGTTAGATGTTAAATTTTTGTGATTTATATTAACAATAAAATTGTTTGTCTAATCAGATTATTAAAATTTAGTTGACATTTCTAACCCATTAATATAATAAAGTAATTCATTCTCGAAACAAAAAACTTATTATATCTATCAAACAAAATAAATTATGTATAAGTTAATTTGTTTCGTAACAAGAAAGCTATTTGAAATGATCAGCCACATATTATAAATTACAATAATTACAATCAAGCTAACGACCTAGAGGTTATCATGTAATATCCGAGCATGGTCATCATAAATATATTGCCTTCTTTTGCCCAACAACGAGATCTTTTTTTCCAGAGGAAAAAAGCACCATTATATTTATATAAGATATATAAAAGAGTCAAAATATACATTCACTTGAAACATTGCATATATGGATCAGTATAGATTAAAGCTATATATCAAAAAATGGCGAGATCAAGCCAATAAAGCCAAACAGAGCTTGCATTGTTAACCAGCAACAAGATAAAACCAGTATCAGGATAAGACCAAACAAAATCTGGACTATTAACCCACAACAAGATTTCCGAAGAAAACATAGAATAAAATATGAACATAAACCTGTAGAAAAGAAACCAAGGAAACAACATCATATACAAAAACGACATGGAGAAATATGTAGCAAAAAGAAAACTCGAGAGGACCCAAAGATTTGCAGTATAGAGTTAGAAGTCAGGAGGATAGAAATCCTGAATGGAAAAGATTTTCCTTTCAGAAGAAACCCGAAGATGCCAAGAACCAGGAACTGCTTGGAGACCCTTCTTTGATAATTCATCTGCCTTCTGATTTTGACCCATGTTGATGTGATGAATTGAGCCACCCATTAGAGAGTTCCAATAAAATCTGATCATGTCTAGCCATCCAACTAGATGAGGCCTAGAGATGATATTTTTTCTAGAGACATAATCCACCAAAACTTTCGAGTCTCCAAAGATTGTAACATTCTGAAGATTTATAAAAAGATAGAAACTTAAAAGACCAACGAGTGCCATCGCCTCAGCTATACTGTTGGTGCCCCTCCCTCCATTCTAGTGGATGAAAAATTGATTGTCTTCATTTGCTAAGATATGAATTCTGTAGCCACATGATCCATTCTGCCCAACTCCATCGAAATACGCCCTTGGCAGAGAAAATTGCTCCTGTGAAAGATCTTTACAAACATGTTTCTTTTGCTTGGGGGGATATTGAGGGTTAGCATCATAGAGAGCAATAATATTGAAATAGATTTCCAAAAATGGGGACCTTTTGCCTTTGAAAATATAATTGTTGCGCCACTTCCAGATACTCCAAAGAGAGATGATGAAAATTGATCTCCATGAATCTTTTTGCTTACTCCAAAGAGAGATGATGAAAATTGATCTCCATGAATCTTTTTACTTACTGCAACATAGAAATGCTTCCTAAATCATTATTGGTGCAACTTATTACAAAATAATTTAATAAATTTTTTGTTTTCTTTATATTTTTGTGAATGCTTTAAATAGCCTTCCTCTCATAAAGCATTTTTTATATTTGTTTAAATAATTATTTATCAATTTAAAAAAGAAAAATCATTTATAAGTTATATGATCTATACACCTTTAAGAATAGAAATTCAATTATAGGTGAGGATAATTTTATACTTTAAGCATCTTTTTGTTCATAAAGCATTTTCAAAATTTGTTTAGTAATTATTTATCTATTTAAGAAAGAAAAATCATTTATAAGTTAGATGATCTATACTCATTTAAAAATGGAAATTCAATTATAGGTTAGGATGATTTTATATTAGTATTTTTCCTCTCATAAAGTGTTCTCTATATTTTTTTAGTAATTATTTATCTATTTAAGAAAGAAAAATTATTTATAAGTTAGATGATTTATACACTTTTAAGAATGGAAATTCAATTATAGGTTAGAATGATTATAATTTGAGTAATGTAAGGTAGTATTGTTACATGGGTATTATTATTATTGAGTCGAGAGGCTCATTCTACAATTTAGTATAGTATGAGGGAGGTGTAAGTATGTCATTGGCCTCAAAAAATAATAAAAATAATTTTGACTAATGTCAACCAAAACAAAAAACAAAAATTAAATAACCATATAAATAAATAATTAAATATCTTCCTACAATCCAGTGTAAGGGACATGTAAGGATGTCACATCCACAAAAAATAATAAAAAAAAATTTAACTTATATCAACCAAAACAAAAAAACAAAAATTAAATAATCATATAAATCTACAAGAAGCTCATTTTACAATAATTCAGTATTTCACTTTCATTCTACTTGGTTCTTTGATATTTCACTTTCACTCTTCAAGTAATAAATAAAATATTTCCATATCTATCTTAAATAATGTAATTTTATACAACTTTATAGCGATAAAGTATATATATATGATATATATATAGAGAGAGAGAGAGAGAGATGATAGAGGAGAGAACTTTAAATTAATTGTTTGAATATCCCATAAGGACTAATATATTTCAGTATGAACTCTCTCTCTATTATGTGTGTATTAATGTTTACCTTGGTAAAATATTCCAATGCTTGAAAGAAAAAAGCAATTAAAAATAAAATAATGTAGTTACTTCTTAATAAGAGGAAAATGTGTAAAGCATTCAATTTTTAATATAAAATATTAATAATGATAAAATATTCAAAAATACAATATAAACGATGAAAAATTACAGCTATAGATCTATCTTAATCACATATTTACTAAGTACTAGAAGGGATTAAATATCTTGATGTGTAAATCTTTTTTTCAAATTTGAAATTTGAAATTTGATCCCTCTCAGCTCTTAGTAGATTCGTGGTTAAAATGGATCTATATTGGTTCTACAATCTAGTTTGAGGGACGTGTGTAAATATGTCAGATCGGTGGTTAAAATGGATCTATATTGGTTCTACAATCCAGTTTGAGGAACGTTATATTGGTTCTACAATCCAGTTTGAGGGACGTGTGTAAGTATGTCACGTCCTCAAAAAATAATAAAAATAATTTTGACTAATGTCAACTAAAACAAAAACAAAAATTAAATAACCATATCAATAAATAATTAAAAGTCATCCTACAATCTAGTATAGGGGACATGTGTAAGGATCTCACGTCCTCAAAAAATAATAAAAATAATTTCGCTAATGTCAACCAAAACAAAACAAAAAAACAAAAATTAAATAATCATATAAATCTACCAGAGGCTCATTTTACAATCCAGTGTTTCACTTTCATTCTATTGGGTTCTTTGATATTTCACTTTCACTCTTCAAGTAATAAATACAATATCTCTATATCTATCTTAAATAATATAATTTTATAAAACTTTATAGTGATAAAGTAATTGAAATATATATATATATATATATCTCAATATAGAACTTTAAAAGATTGTTTGAATATCCATATTAATTAATATATGTCAGTGTGAACTCTCTCTCTATTATGTGTGTATTAATGTTTACCTTAGTAAAAAGTAATTAAAGATAGAATAATGTAGTTACTTCTTAATAAGAGGAAAATATGTAATTCATTCAATTTTTAATATAAAAAATTAATAATGATGAAATATTTTACCACTATAGATGTATCTTAATCACATATTTACCAAGCAGTAGAAGGGATTAAATCTTTGGACGTGTAAATCTTTTTTCAAATTTGAAATTTGATCTCTCTAGGCTCTTGGTAGATCCGTGGTTAAAATGGATCTATACTGGTTCTACAATCCAGTTTGAGGGACGTGTGTAGGTATGTCAGGTCCTCAAAAAAATAATAAAAATAATTTTGGTTAATGTCAACCAAAACAAAAAACAAAAATTAAATAACCATATAAATAAATAATTAAAAATCGTGGAGAGGCCTATTCTACAATCCAGTGTAAGGGACAAGTGTAAGGATGTCACGTCCTCAAAAAAATAATAAAAATAATTTTCGCTAATGTCAACCAAAACAAAAATTAAATAATCTATAAATAAACAATTAAAAATCTAAGAGAGACCAATTACAATGGAGTATTTCACTTTCATTCTACTTGGTTTTTTGATATTTCACTTTCACTCTTCAAGTAATAAATAAAATATTTCCATAACTATCTTAAATAATATAATTTTATACAACTTTATAGTAATAAAGTAATTAAAATTATTATATAATATATATTATTATATATATATATATATTATATATATATATATTATTATATATAATATTACTTAATAAATTGTTTGAAATATCCATATTAACTATTTATATTTTCAATATGAACTATCTCTCTCTCTATTATGTTGTGTATTAATTTTTTACCTTAGTAAAACTATTCAATGCTCCAAAGAGAAAAGTAATTAAAAGATAAAATAATGTAGTTACTTCTTAATAAGAGGAAAATATGTAACTCATTCAATTTTTAATATAAAATATTAATAATAGGAAAATATTCTTACCACTATGGATCTATCTTAATCACATATTTGCCAAGCATTAGAAGGGCTTAAATGTCTTGACATGTAAATCATTTTTCAAATTTGAAATTTGATCCCTCTCTGTCCGTGGTTAAAATGGTTCTACACTGGTTGTAAAATGGATCTATACTAGTTCTACAATCTAGTTTGAGGGACTTGTGTAAGTATGTCACATCCTCAAAAAATAATAAAAATAATCTTTGCTAATGTCAACCAAAACAAAAAACAAAAATTAAATAACCATATAAATAAATAATTAAAAATCGCGGAGAGGTTCATTCTACAATCCAGTATAAGGGACATGTGTAAGGGTTTCACGTATTCAAAAAATAATAAAAATAATTTTAACCAATGTCAACCAAATAAAAATTAAATAATCATATAAATCTACCAGAGGCTCATTTGGGATGCATTTGAAGAGCAGATCCTAGTTTGGGAAGCATTTCAAGAGCAGTTCCTAACCAAGTTTGGAGATGACCAAGTTCGTTTGGGAAGCATTTCAAGAGCAGTTCCTAACCAAGTTTGGAACCAAGTTTGGAGATGACCGCTCAACAACCACTCTTCTCAATGACCTCTCCAACTTAAAAGCTTAACCTAGAGAACCAATTAAGGACTTCAATTCACGTTTTAATAAGTTATTGAACAAAATCCCAACGACATCCAAACCCAGCGATGAAGTTCAAAATGAATGGTACATTTCTTCTCTTCCCTCGAATGCAGCTATTTTTGTCAATAGGGCTGCCAAACCAACTTTGGCAAAAAACATGAAAGAAGCCATAATTGTAGAAAAAAACATTTTATCTTTAGATAAGAAGAATGCATTAGAAGAAATAAAATCCAAGAAGGTCACTTTTAGGGACAAATCCAAGAAGAAAACACCTAAAGATCCTTTTGATTTTGAAGGTCTGCAAAAGGTCCTTAAAACCATGTCCAATGAAATGATCAACATTAAAAAACAGGTAGTTGAGACTTCTTCAAGGAAAGCTTTTAGACCTTAAAAAAGAAATCCTTCCTTTAATACTAAACCTCCAAATAGAGTATCAAATGTTGAATCAGATGTTGAGGAAGAATAAGTGTCAACAACTGAAGAACAAATCGATGACAAAGAGATAGTTGAATTACAAGGAATGTGGGATTTCATTTTTCCTTTGTCAAATAATGAAGAATCACAAGAAGTATTACATGTTGCAACTAGAAGTAGGAGCATTTTTTATTTACCACAAACAAATAAAAAACAGAAATCATCAACTCTGCCTCTCAAAGATAAAGAAATATGTAATAAATCTTCTCCCAAACACACTCAAATGACTCCTCCTCAATCAAACTCGTCACCTTGAGTCAAAACCTTGCAAGTATATGATGAAATGGAATACATGGAACCAGATGGTAATGAAAAAATAGCATGATTCTGCTGATCCTTGTAAATTATAAGGCAATAATCTTACAATTGCATCTTCTTATACAACTGCATTCAGATTTATGGACAACATGAATTTATTTATGTGTTCTTCAGCAGGGAGACCATCATTAGGGTTGAATTTTGTCAACCATTTTTCTGGATGTGCAGGTAGTGGATGTAATGGTCCTGCTATTCGAACGGCTCCTAGATTTGTCCATGGTCTTTGAGCCATTATAGGTATTTGTGTGAAGGAAGATGTTCTAGTGGTTGAAGGTGATTGGGTAGAGGAGGATTGTGCTCATGTACGAGTGTAAATCACAATCTAGAGTGGTGAGGTGGATGGTTGAGTTTGTGATGAAGATGATGGAATGAATGAAGGTGTTTCTGGTGATGATGAGAGAATCTCACTATGAGTTCCAGATTCTATTTTCTTAGTTTTCCTTCGAGGGTGAGGTGGAGAAAATTCAAATGGGGGGATCCCAAATTTTTCACTCTGATCTATTAACCTTTGAGAGGAAGGAAAATGAGAAGAAACACTCGCTTGAGATAATTCAAATTCTTCTTGAGACGGAGAAATCCCTTGCAATTTATGAATTCAATACTGAACTTTGGGAGTTTCTGTAGAAGAAGGTTGATCTGATTTCCTTGGAAAAACACTAGTGGATTGTAAAGATTTCTTCACAACTTCACGTCTAGGATTTGGGGATTTGGAATGTGGCCGAGAAGTCGGAGGTGATGGTGAGGGAGTTTTACTCTTAGAATGGCTTTCTGATTTAGATTTGTTTGTCATTCATAGTCAGGCCCTCCTTCTAGCACCAAAATGTTGAAGCCTCGAAATTCACTGCAACAACATGGGGGATAACCACCTGGTCTGGACCTTGAAAGCAACCCCTTTTCCGTTTGGTATAGTGGTTTTGACTAAGGATAATGGGACCAATTTCCCAGAGAGGATTGATAATGTTGATGGGATGATATTTGAAGTAACAGGGAATGATTTAAATAAGTATAATCTGATCTAAATAATAAACACATGCATATATATTAATCTAACATTATATAACTATAAATATACCGGGAATAAACTAAGATATGCGATCTACGAAGATGTCTCAAAGCAATTGGTAATAAAGATCATTCAAATACCAAAAGAAATGAAATCGTTTAATGATAATTGTTTTGGATAAACATTTAGACAAAACAAATAAGGAAACTATATCGCATATGGAAATTGTTCATGTATTCAAAACGGAATTAGAGTTAAAACATCATACTAAAGTGAAATAATGCAGAACTATAACTCAAACTTTCATGCGTAAAACAAGCAAGAGAAAAAGTACATAAATAAAACACAATCATACTATTAAAGTACCATATATGATAGGTCCTGCTCATGTGCTTAGCAATATTGACCCAATTTCATCCAATTCAATACACTCTAAGAGTACAGAAGTGTAATTTCAGTAGAGCATGCTAGATATTCAGAGAAAAATAGATCTTGTTCCATTAATTTCATCAAACCCTTCCCAAAAATACAGAAGTGTAATGTCTTGAAAAGTGTTTTTGATAAAATTATGGACCCCTCTCTAAATGCATGAGAGAGATTTAAATACTAAAATACATGCCTCAAAAATAGATTATTACAAAAATAGTTGAGGAGGTTTCAAACAACCTTCCTCAGAGCGGACAAAAATAAAACTAAAAATAGAATTAAACTAATGACTAGCTCCTTTGACTTGAACTAACTTAATCGGCTAACTTGATCTCTAAGATTGCAAATGTCGATCATTGGTTTGAGCTGAGGCGGCTGGCTGATTGTGGATTTTAACTGCCCAGCAAATATGACATCTAAAAAAGCTGACACCATCTTTTGTGTAGAGCTTGTTAAATATTGTAGAGTCATCCACTGGTTGTGTGGTTTTACTAGAAACTGCCAGTATGTCTCCCAATCCAGTCTAGTTAGCTGTTTAATTGCTTCTTCCTTGTCATGCGTTGTTTGTTTCCACTGTTGCTCTAGTTGTTTGAAATTTGGTAGAAACCCTGGCATGCACTCTTTGACAAGGTTGGCACTATGGAGGTTTTCATTAATGGCTTCTAGTATACTGCCTGTTGCTCCTGCTGCTATACTTGTCACCCTTTCTGCCTATTTCAAACATGAATCACAATCTGTAAATAGAATATCTTTGTGGGATTCCTATAATTTTGGTAGGTCAGCTTTTCTTCCCTTCTCAAACTCCTGCCAGGTGATAAATTCATAAATTTTTTTATGGATCTCTTCATATTCAAACCTCATATCAATTACTTGGTTTGTCAATTTATCACTGGTCTCACAGTAAGGATTAATCTACAAGATTTTCTGGTAGAACATTTCTTCTTGTTGAATTAATAGGGAATTGAGCTTGATTGCTTCTTTGATGAATTCGCCAGTTTGCGGGTTATCTTTGAATTTATCCACCATGGCTTCCATTTGACGAATCTGTGAATCCTTTTCTAATAAGTTGGCCTGGTGTTGTAACCACATCTGCTCGAATTCCCTTTGAAGCTAAGCTACATGTTGTTCTCCTTACCGATTAGTTTTTTCTTGTTCCAATTGTTGTTCAAGCAGCAGAAGTTTAATTTTCCCTTTTCCTTTAGCAGCATTCTAACTTTTGTTGCCTTTTCGATGGTTGTTGTGGCATAAGCTCCCACGAATTGTGACAACTTCATGAGATTCTCAGATGGGTCAACAGGAGTGTCCTTCCACACAAAATCCATTGGTTCATTCTCTGGAGTTGCAACAGCGTGGTGTCTAGTTTCCTCTTCTTCCTTTGTATTTTAATTATATTCTTATAAGTAGGACTGTAGAATATATCTAATGGAGGTATCTCTTAAATTCTCAAGACAATTTCAGAAGTAGGAAAAGCAGGAATAACCTCAATATCTTGAGTACCTGTAGCCCCTTGCTCTTTTGTTTCTAGATTTGCTTTGTGCCGGGTCTATTTGGGGGTATGAAAATCAGATGTTTCCTCAAGATTTGTGCTTGTTTGGAGCTTCTTATTGAATTTCTCCCATTCCTTGTCAAGGTCAATGACTAGCACCTTCCTTGATTAAACTGAAGTGGAAGCAACCTCTGCCTGCTTCTTTGCGAAGGCCTGTTCAGTCGTTTCCTTAGTACTTCCAACTGTATCTTTCTCAGAATCTTTATTTGTGTTTCCTCCTCCATTCTGAGACTATTGCTCTGAGTGCCCTAACTCATGAGTTGACTTCTCTTGGGTTTCTTCTTCATAAATTTCTTTTGAACTTCCCTCCAAGCTTACGCTAGGAGTTGGTTCTCTTATTGGTTCAATGTGTAATAGGTCCAATGGGACCTTTAATAGTCTCTTATTCCTATATATATGAAAAGCATTAATATCTTTCGGGCTTAACTGTAATGATGCCGAATGTAGGACCTGTGCAAATGCTTTTGCTTCTTGAAAGAGGTCATCAAAGGCATCCTCTTCATGAGTGAACTATTTTACTTTAAGCATAGTGGTAAATTCTTTAGCAATGTGATATGGGTCATACTATCTCCCTGGAACTATGGCCAATTTCAGAGACATAATAATGCACCACATTGTAATGGGAAGGCTAACCAAATAGCTTTCTTCTGTTCCTTTAGGCCTTTGGTTAAACCACCCTCCCCTGTTGTCTGGTAAGCTGTTTCTCTAGCAAATAGCTTGTCTGGGACATAATATGGGAGGACATGCAGAGAAGCAATGCTCCCAAAATCTCTAATGTAAGTGAATGTCTATTCACCGATCCATCTAGCAACTGGTAAGATATCTACTTTGGCCTCTTCAGAAAACCTAGGGGTTGTTCTATCAAAAATGGTTTTATGAATAGGCAGAATAATACCCTGGCAGATTTTGTAAAAAATGGGGATGGAATTGAGATTCCCACAAAATTTTATGGTATACATGGATGGGGAGCAGGTTCTGTACATTCCACTTTCATCCCATGTTTGGAAATTGAGAACAAAAGCAAAGTGCATCCATAACATAAGCACTTGTAAATAAAGGGGGGAAAATACTTGAAGAAACAATTCTCTTCTATCTATATTCCATTATGGTATTTGCTAAATTGTCTGATAAAATCTAACTTCAGTTCATAATCGTTTTGTTAACTACTGCATCAATTAATGGGAGCAACTCCATAGAAAATTTGGTGCTATCGACTTTACCGAATAACCTACAAATCATCGTTGCTGCGAAATTATGAGGGGTAGAAAGGGATGCTATCGGGTACATACCATATTTATCCCGTTTGAATTTGTCCCTGCCTGACATCCAGGTCTGTGTAACGTCCAACAGGTCCTCGTTCTCTTTGGCAAAATGCTCAAGGAACTCTTTTTTATAGAGCTTTTGAGGCTCTGGTAGCTGGTACATCTGTCGTAGATTGTCTGGTGTGAAAGTCCCCGTGAACTCTTGTCTTTTATTCCTAAAACTCCTATCCGAAACATCTACATAATCAATTACCCATTTTACCATATTTGTGTATGGTAATATCTTTGATCTCGCAGTTATTCTGCAAAAATGAACATGGTGCTTCAAAATACGAGGCATAAGATGATTCCTGGGCATTAGTTGTTTCCTTTGTTACAAGTGGTCTGGGATTCTCTTATTCTAGCAGGTTATACATAGCTTCCCATGATGTGGTTCCTCCGTCTTTGTTGCAGGTGGTATCGGAGAAAAGTGGTATCATGTATGATTTCTCAGAGGTAGTAGCTTTTCCCTTCTTCGCCATCCTTTCCAACGTTCTTTTTTGCGGAGGTTCCCTAAAATGGAGCAATGGAAATTATCAGATAAACATGAAGCAAAAATGACAGTGATAATTCAATTATGCAGTTAACCCCGGAGGGTGATAAGAAAGGAGCCTTTATTCGAAAATGCAAATGAAAAGATATCAAATCATGTCGAGTTGTTTTAAACATAAATGTCATTAAAACTTATTAAATATGCACTAAGATCTTTTATCATGGCCTTTATTACTCATTTAAGCTATCGCATCACAAATGGGAAAGGGAAAACTTTAAGGTGACGAGTTTAAAGTGTGAAATGTCGATTATGCGATTGCGATAATATTATCGCAATATCACATTTTCGATTGTGTGTTTTTCGAAGTTGTTTAGAATTCTGCGAGATGCGAGGTAAGCGGCATACCTTTTGTTGTTTAAAGCGCATTCTGCTTAAATGAATAATTATTGCATAAAGTGACTGTTGGGTCTAAAATGTGGATGCAAATTAGAGTTTCATTTACTATCAATCCGGGTAAGTAAACTTCGAGGATCATCCAATATATATGGACTTAGAGACAAACTAAACTAAGCTAGTTGAAGAAATATTAAAACTCCCTTACAGGAGACTGTTCATTAATATTTCTAGTCAACTATTTAAACTAATGAAATTAAATCTATTTAAACATAATTCTGATTGATTGCATGAAATATTAAATCTCTCTTACAAGAGTCTATTCATTTATATCTCAAGCATATAAATCACAAACTTAAACTAATGAAATGAAACATTCAATAACAAATCAGATTCATTGAAGGAAACATTAATACTTTCTTACAAAAGGTCATTCATCAATATTTCAAACATATGAACCTAATAATTTAATCTAATGAAATTCACAAACATAAAATAAAAGCTTACCAAAACAAAAGTGTACTTACTAGGAAATGGGGATCCTTCCAAGGATTCACAAGCACAAAAAAAGAGAATTCAAATGTAGAGGATCAAAGAAGCTCCATTTTATTCATCATAATCTTCAAAGTACAATGGCTAAAAGCTCATATGATCCAAACCAAAACTATTCTAAATTCTACTAGGTTCTAAGATTCTAGAAAATTAAGATTACAAAATCAAGATTACAAATGAAGGAGATAACATTCCTCTTTATACAAAAGCTATGATAACAAACTCATAAATGTAGACCCACTATTCCCTCCTTTGATCCACATATTTCTCAACCAATGGTGACACATAACCCTATCCTCCATGATCTCCTCCATTGGGTCCATGATCTTCTCCATGAGGTCCATGATCTCCTCAAATTCGAATTTGAACATAGAGTTCCACATACAGATGCCTTGGAAGCTTCCTTTGTACCTACACATGTCAAATTTCTCATTCCAATTGTTAGGTATAAGTATATGGATATTATTTTCTAAAGTTTAACCACAAATTCACTTAAAAATACTAAGAATTAATAATGTTTTGGAAAACACAATGGTAACCCATTGAATGATGAAAGTAAAGCTGATGTGGTGACATGGTGGTGGAATAGAGGTGAGAAAATGTGTGAATGGAGTGAAAGTGGATGTATTTTAAGGATAATTCTTAGGCCCAACAATGAACTTTTACTAGGTGTCGGAATTAACTACAGTTTTATAACAGTTATCACGTACTTTCATCGAGTCCAGGTCATATCGCGTTTCGCAAACTTTTCATAGTTCACAAGATTGGCCTTTCAAGTAAAGCGTTGCAATGCAATTAGTGTTGGCTTGGTATGCCACAATATCGCAATTCGCATATTCCAAAATGCTTTGTTAGTTGTGCTTTTCTTGAATGTCGATATGTGATTGCGATAGGCACTTTATTTTACAAGAAATACCTTAAGTATTAGTTTTAAATTGAAATTTCAATGATATCCTAAGTTTATTACGGTGATCCCTTCTTATCACAATTCGCAAATCCTGGTTTGATAATTAACCTTTGACACACATGATCTAGCGATATGCGATAAAGCGAGAATTGCTAGTTGTAAAGGGATTCGACTTGATACCTTATATTATTTAGCAATTTATAATTCAAAAAGAAATCACTTAAGTGCTAAGTTTTTTGGATGATTTTTATAAAGGGTCTCCATTTATTAATAGAATATTAACTATTAAATCAATAAATGGGGGGTTGTTGAATAGTACAACAAGTAGCTAGAAAATCTTATGCTTGGGAATTAGGTCATCATCCCAAAGTACTTAGATCTTGGGATCCTAGTAGTAGATGTCCACATCAATGATATTGTAGTTCCTAACACTCTCATTAACTTGGGAGCAGCAATAAATGTCATGAAAAAGGAGACTATGCTTAAACTCAATCTCCAAGGATCCTTAAGGAAGGCCACCATGATACTACAACTTACTGATAAATCCACAAAAGTACCTAAAGGTATTATTGAGGATGGTATGGTCTCCATTGATTCTTGGGAGTATCCCACAGATTTCCTTCTCCGTCCCAAAACCAAGTTTAATGGGTACCAAACTCTTATCTTAGCAAAACCCTGGTTTCCCACTGGTGATGCCTACATCAATTGTGGGGTTGAAATATGACTATCACTAATGGGCAATCTAAAAAACAAATTGTATTATATCCACATGATCAACCCCTCATTGAGAATTATTTTTCTATTTGGGTAGTAGAAGGGGAAGAAGAATACCTTTATCTACCATCACCCTACCTAGTATGTACATTAGAAACCACCATTAGCAACAGAAAAATGGATGAAGATAATCTGATTGACAAAACTATACAAAATAAGTACCTTGTTGCCATGAATGTTGATGGTTTGAAAGATGAAAATACATGACAACATAGACATTCTCAAGAAAATTCATGGGAAAATTTGATAACTATTAGTTTTGAACAAAATAATGTGAAAAGCATAGAAATCAACCCTTCCAAAACCTTGAAAATCAACCCCTTTCTTTTAGTTGAACAAGAGGACAAATTGCTCACTATTTTGAGAAATTGTCTTGATGTATTTGCATAGGATTATAAGGAAATGAAGGGAGTCCATCCTTTTGTATGCACTCATCATATATATATTGAGGAAGGCCATAAACCTGTTCACCAACCACAAAGGTGAATGAACCCTGCATTAAAAGACGTTGTTAAAGACAAATTGCATAAATTTGTCAAATTGCAGGATTCATCTATATCTAATATCAAATAGTGAATGGGTATCTCCCTTAATCATTGTCCCTAAAAATAATGGAAAATGGATAATCTGTATTGATTACAGAGAACTCAACAAAGCCACCGTAAAGGACCATTTTCCCTTACCCTTTATTGACCAAGTTTTGGATGTCCTTACAAGGGAAAATTTCTTCTCATTTTTGGATGGGTTTAGTGGGTATAATCAAATCCAGATCAACCATACAAATCAAGATAAAACCACTTTCACATGTCCATGAGGAACCTTTGCTTACAGAGTTGTTTTATTTGGTCTATGCAATGCCCCTGCCACCTTCCAAAGGGTTGTGTTGAGTATATTCTCTGACCTTGTGCATGATTCAATGGAACTCTAAATGGATGATTTTACACCCTATGGGGATGATTTCCAAGAGGTTCTCTCCAACCTATGAAAATTTTTGCAGAGGTGCAAAGAGATGAACCTCTCACTGAGCCATGAGGAATACATGTTTTTTATGAATGAAGGAATTGTGTTAGGGAACTTTCTCCTTGAAAAAGGAATCCATGTAGATCCTATTGAAATTGCCATCATAAAAGAGGTTTATGTTCCTCCAAAATAGAAAGATGTTAGAATTTTTCTAGGCCTTGTTGGGTATTATCAAAGATTCATCAAATATTTTAGCATGATTACTTCTTCTTTATTTTCTTTACTAACAAAAGATTCAGAGTTTTGTTGGACAAATTTATGTCAAAGGGCATTTAAGGAAATTAAAGAAAATTAATGACTGCACCTATCCTTAGAGGTCCAAATTTGACTTTTCCATTCCATATCCATACAGATGCATTAGATAAAGTGGTTGGGGTAGTACAAGGACAACTTGACGGTAAACTTCCTTATGCCATTTATTTTATTAGCGAAAATATGTCCAAAGTTGAGCAAAATTATACATTTTATAGAGAAAGAACTCCTTTTTGTTGTACATTCCTTAAATAAATTTACGCATTACATTACTGGCTATCAGGTCTTTGTACACACTAATCATGCAACACTTGAATACTTAATGAACAAACACGATGTGAATGCTTGCATAATTAGGTGGTTACTATTGCTACAACAATTTGATCTAACTGTTTTTAATAAACCTGGAAAGGAAAATGTTCTTGCAAATTTTCTTTCAAGACTAACTTTGTCCTTAGATGTTGAAGAAGTGGTGGATTACCACCTTCTTGATAAACATTTTTTTTCTATATAACTCTTATCACCATGTTTTATTGACATAGCCAATTTCTTAGTTGTTGGGAAATTCCCTCCTCGCTTATCCTCAATTGAGAAAAGTAAAAATATAAGAAAGAGTGCCTCTTACACTTGGATTTGGGGTAGCCTCTTCAAGTTGGAACATGATTAGATCCTGAGGAGATGTGTGAGGGAGGATT